>CATIWO010209989.1:0-18347 GCA_949673435.1 Macaranga tanarius
CTAAAACTAAATTATTTTTAATATTAAATATCTTATATACATATGTCTATATTGGTCATTTAAATATATAAACAGCAACAGCTGAAAATAATTATCCAAACACTTTGCATTAATCAGCTACCAGCTACCAACTATCAGCTACCAACACCAGCTACCAGCTACCAGCTATCAGCTACCAGCTACCAGCAACAGCTTAGCCAAACAAGCCCAAAGGAATATTAAATAAGGATAATGATTGGTGTCTCTAACATAGATGGATTTTGGTGTCTCTGTTAGAGCACCTTTACCAAAATGCCCCTGCCATTTTTTTTAATTTACAAGAAACGAAATAAATAAATAAATTGTAATATATGAGTTCTTAAATCATGACACGACGGGTTCACCCATTTCCATTTTAGGTTTTAGATTTTTATAATTTAAAAAAACGGTATAGGTATTTTGGTAAAAGTGTCTCTAACAGAGACACCAAAATCCGTCTCTGCTAGAGACACCTATCATTATCCATTAAATAAATAGCAATAATCAAGATTTTGCAAAGAATTAATCCTCATTACCATTATCAAGCATTTGAAATTCAACATACCTAAACAATCAATGCACACTTGGGTTCATCTAAAGTACTAATCAATCTTTCTCAAGCATCAATTATCTAAATTTGTAAACATCAATCAAAGTATGAATGAGTAGACTCTCATCATAAACCATACATACTTTGATATTAACTACAAATTATAAGCACAACCCAAAGATATTTAATTAATTCAGCTATCTCTAGTCATGGATTAATCAAATTTATGTTTATATATCCATTAGAAATACCATTTCTCAATGCATAAATCTAATTAAAATCAAGTTATTGATGGTCAATAAATAACAAGCATGAAGAATAATAAACACAATATGCATTAAAATTAATGGGTAGATAGAATCCAAATACTTGAATCAAGTGAGATTCATAATCCTTAGCAAACAAAAATTCTAGCCTAACATAGTAATATTCAACATTAACATCAAAGTTTCAAAAGAAAAAATCATGCTCTAATTACAAGAAAAATAAGAAAAAAAGAAGAAACTAGTTATGGTGATGATGATTGGTGACTCTTCATTTTTTCTTCTTTTCTTAATCTTGAAGATGATATTTTTCTCTTTCTAAAGGCGTCTAGATTCTTCCCCAAATGGGTATATTGTGTGTGTGTGTGTGTGTGTATATATATATATATTCTTCTAGAATAATCCAAAATATCTCATGAAAATCTCTTGTACTTGGCCCTTACATCAATATTTAACAGCTGACATATGATTGTTGGAGATCTCCACAGAATGAACGGTTACTAGGCGATTACGGTCTCCAACTCCTAGCAACCGTGACAGCAAGCATTCTCTTGGCATTTTCGTAAAGCCTGCAATCTTCATAAGCTGGAGATCGTGATAGCATTCTTCTAAACCCTTTTTCCTATGCTCGCCAAAGGCTAACGATCTCCATAGGAGTATCTCCTTCAACACTTAGTCATTTTGCTCTTAATCTTTCCTTTTTGTACTTTCCTCCTATCACAAGAACAAAGAGAAATAAAAGTCCAATATTCACATATAATTAACTTAATTGAACAACTAATAATCCTAAAGCACACACAAAACAACCTAAAAACGAATACATCCTAGAGCATAACCACTTGTAGATTAAAATGGGTGAATATCTAGTTTTTGTTTTGGAGGTTTCAACACCAACAACGTTGATACAGACATCGATAATAGAACAAAAAAGAAAAAATGAGGAATTAATTTAGATTTTTTAAATTTTAATTTAGTATTAAAATATTAGTAAAATATTTTGTATAATTTTCACTTCCTTCTCATACAGTTTGTATGTTACGCGCATGATTTAGTCAAATTTTGATTTATTTGGCCTCAAATTATCAAGTATTAAGGTTTATTTGTTGAAAACGTTAAAATTCGAGTTATTTGACCATTTGATACAAGTTCAAGGGGCAAATTGATCATTTGTCCTTATCCCATATTTTCAGTGATTTTTTTGCTTTTGAAACTCTATGAAGTCTTGAACCTATATCAAGTAGATTGGGCGGGCTTTGAGCCCAATTATCTGTAGTGTATAAGATTTATATTAGCCGCCCTCATGAAAAATTGGACTTGCTATAGAAATCAAATAGCTCATGAACATAATCTATATATCTGTATGTATATATATAGATTGGAGATCAATTTGAATCATTTGCTATTCTTTTAATTTGGAACAGATGACAAAATGTGAGCAAAATCTATGAGCTTTCATATGATGGAATATTTATGTAAATAATTCCTTATTATCTCCCCTCTCATGGAGAAATTTTTTTTTCTCAATTTGTCAAAGGATTTGATGAGAGCCTTTTTATTTTTCTGTTAGAGTGTCAACTTCTAGATTAATTGTATTGTAACCATATTATTCCTGTTCAAAGGCAGAAATTTAATTTAATTTAATTTAATGTTTTTTTCATTCTTGAAAGGCTGGCATGATGGGACAGAAACATCTGCCTTACTAAAAAAAAAAACAAGATAGTTCCTTTTTTTTTTCAATCATTTTATTTATTAATATGAGTTTTTTTTATTTAATTTATTTGTGTTTAGCCAATAAGTCTAAGCCAAATTGTCTTAAGGTAGAGGTTCTAGAACCAAAAGGTTCTAAATTCAAATCAAGACAACTCCTAAATAATTTTTCTTGGATAATTATTATGGGTGAAACCGACATTATGTACATTACATTCCCACCTCTTATTAAATATTAGCTACTAATAATAAATTCTATTTGAGCAAGTTAACAACCGCACGTATGTTGTAAGAATTTAAACTATTTTTATTATGTTCATTAGTGATGTTATTATTTTTAAAAAAAAAACTAGGCAAAAAGAACTTTATTTTTGTCATACTAATTCATAACCCATTGAAAAATAACTTTTAATTTTGATTTGAATAGAACTGTAATATAAAAAAAAATTCAAATAATTAATTAATTATGATTATACATATTATAACTCAAATTTGAGATATTATCTAAATGACTTATACTATTTTTTATAAGAAATGCTAGCAACACTTATTTTAGACACTCTCTTCTAACACTTATTTTTTTTTTTGTTTGAACTACTGGTATCGAAAGCCCATTGGACTCTAATTAATCCAGTTCGACCCGGTCTATTTTATCACTTTTTCTTATTAAAAAACTTATTACCATTAGAACAGGTAAATAAAATACAAATTTATTATGAAAAATAACTTTTTAGTTTACCTATAATAAAGGTAATAGGTTTTCTTAATAAGAAAAAATATTAAGATGGACCAATGAGAAAACAAGCATTATAAAAAAGTGTTCAAAGTGAGTGTTATTAATATTTTTCTTTTTTTATTGAACGTTGTCACTTGTTAACATCTCATAAAGTCACAACTATTAATTATTAATGTTAATGAAAAAAAAGATATTTAACACTAATTATGAGTGTGAGACACTATAAATATGGATTCTACTTATAAGTGAAAATTTTTAATATTGCCAGGATCGAACCTGAGACCTAAAATTCCAATTGGCTTAGCCTACACCCTAATCGGGGAATGATACCAATGATTGTTAGTAAATTTTGGTTTTTAATTCGATGGAAAGATCATTTTGGAGCTAAAGAAGAAGAAGACAAAAATGTTTTTTCACCTAGCAAAGTGTTAATCGTCATAATTATAGCAGACAAATGAAATGTCACGCAGCATTGCTTGTGCAGCTAACATAAGTAATTGAATTTCTGGAATTCCTTGCCCTCAAATTCCCATACGTTTGGATCAATCCCCACCATATTGCTGGAATATCGCAAGCCATAGAATTATCCACAACAGAAAGCAAAAAAGAACAAGAAACCGTGCTTCTAGAGTTTGCAGCATCATTCAGAAACTCTGTGAACTTTACCAGGGCTATTTACCAAATTATGGTTCAAATTTTGGTAAATTCCCATTTTATGGTTGTGTTTAAAAAAATTCTGTTTTTGTGGTTTTTTTTAAAAAAAATTCCAATATTGTAGTTTGACTAATTTTTTGACTTTTTTCAAGGGGCCATTTCGCCAGTGGGAGTGGCGAAATGGCCCCTCAGCTTATTTAAGGCCATTTCGCCACTTCCACTGGCGAAATGGCCAAGGCATTTCGCCTGTGGGAGTGGCGAAATGCCTTAACCGAACCGAACTGACCGGTTCGGTCGATTACCGACTAAATTCGGTTTGATTTCGGTTTATGGACTGGTTTGGTTCGATTTTGGTTTTCAAATTTCGGAAAAAAAATATCATGAGAATGAGAAAATTACGTTAATTTTTTTGACCCAAGTTGTGTTGGAAATAGATGTCGGAACAGTAATTTGATGAATAGTAAAATAATAACTTTTTATATAATTTTGCATGTTACTATTCATGTATTGCAAAAAAATTATGATATTTTATACAATTAAACCGAAATCGAACCAAACCAATCAGTTATATATTTTTAAAAACCAAAATCGAACCAAACCTAGTCTGTAACCGACCGAACCGGTCGGTTCAGTTCGGTCAAGGCATTTCGCCACTCCCACAGGCGAAATACCTTGGCCATTTCGCCAGTGAGAGTGGCAGCCATTTCGCCACTCCCACTAGCGAAATGGCCCCTTAAAAAAGTCAGAAAATTAGTCAAACTACAAAATTATAATTTTTTTAAAAAAGAACCACAAAAGTTGAAATTTTTTTAAAAACAACCACAAAAATGGAATTTACGAAATTTGGTAAATAGCCCACTTTACCACTTATAATAGTGTTATCATTTAGCTTCTGCATAAGATTTTATTTTGATAGCAAATCTGAAACTTGGAAGCAATTGAAGATATAAATAGAATGCTTTTTTAAAACCCTTTTTTTTTTTTTTTTTTTTGAGCCAGACTATAAACTTCCCGAGAGAATTTAACTTGATAATTCATACAAAAATTTTGTAAGACCTTACATCATCTAACCAAGCCTTTGATTAATAAACTTCGTAGTTGCTTTAATAAGGTCTTGCAAAGAAACTAAGAACATAAACAAGGAACCGAAAAAATAAAATTCTGCATGTTACGTGCATAGCATAGTTTCATCACATTATAATGTGAGCCAAAGATAACTACAAGACTTTCTATTATATGTTATAGCCCAAAAAGAACCAAACTTTCTGCTATGAATCATAAATCAATAAAAAGAGAATCTATTTCTTGATGAATAATTTATATTCCCTTGGCTTTGTAAAAGTTTTCAAAACTATTTAGATTCATTACAAAAATTTTTGTCAAATTTTTGAAGCATCAATTTGCAGCATATATAACCAAAAAGAAAAACTCATCATCTTTCACTAAGCACATATGGGCTTATATATGTATAGATCATCTCAAAGAATAAAACATGACGAGTATAACTGAACAATCTTCAAGCATAGCAAAGAATATACATAATTAATTAATTCTATACTGCAAATCTTTAATTCTTGGCTGTGGCATCTTTGTACTCTAAATTCTTTTTTACCAACTTATTGGAAGAGTGGTATTCAAAACATTCTCTCAATTCATCACTAGAGCAAGCAAAGATCTATTCTTTAAACTGCCTTCTTCCCCCTCCTCCCGAAAATGAAAGACCAGCAACCTCTTCCTTGTCGCCTGCATTGCAATCAACCATCCTTATCAAAAACTAACCAAACCATAAGCAGCTAATATTATTGGAATTTGCTTATGAACATTCTTCTTGTGTACATTTATTTCAAGAAATTGAAAGGGGCAATACATGGAAAAATACTTGCAAATCTTGAAACCATTTTTGTTTCTTCAACAAAGACTTTGACTAGCAAAGGCATTAGAAGATGCAAAGATATTGTAAATGGAATTCATGTTCAAAAAAATCAAGAATTTTGTAACCCAGATAACAAGATTAAAGGGAAAAATCAAACTTTTTTTTTCTTGGAATATGATGTAATTCACCAAGATTCCCCTGTTTCTTGCTCTGTTTTGCAAGATAATACCAATAATGGATCTTTATGTGATGGACTCAATTCAATCAACTGGGGCAAATTTGATAGATTTTTAAGACCTCTATTAAGTAAGAAAAGAGAGACAATTGAACCCAAACATGAACACATACCTGCCACTGCTGCAGCTACTTCTACTGCTGCTACTGCCACTGCTTTTAGAGCTTCCACTATTACTACTGATTCCACCACTCTCAGAACTCTCCTCTTTCTCTACAAATCTATTCTTCCACCACTCGTTTTCTCCACCTTCTGGAGCAGATCCATCAAACAACAAAGGTCTTGGAGACACTCTTCCACTAGAATTCATCACAGAATCATCATTTTTCTTTATCTTATTCTTACAGCTATTATTATTCCTCCTATTAATACTCTTATTCCCTGAGTTCCAAGAAACTGGAAACACCATCTTCAAAAGAAACCCTCCTCCAGTATCTATGCTTCCAGTTCTATTCACTTTCACTCTTTTCTCATTCTTTTTCTTTATCTCTTTCTCTTTTTCATGCATATCTTCGTTGCTTATTAGACTACTACTCCTCCTTTCTTTACTAAAACTCTCTTCTTTAACACCCCTCAGATCACTGACCTGATCAACCATGCTTGGCTCTACTATATCTTTTAAAGACAACTCATAGCACCCTTCAGGCATTCTACTTACCATTTCCATAAGCTCTTTTTGCCCTCTGGCGATCGCTTGAGCCCTTGCTGATGGAGATAAGCTTCGATAATTAATGTTTTGGCGATGCTGGGGACTTCTTGGTGGGCTTGTTCTCCATAAGGGAGGTGAACACACACCTGAATCATCATCATCATGATCATCTTGGATAAGCCTTCTTTCAGCTCCAAGATCAGCAATGGAGTCCCAATTAGTTTGGTGATTTGCATAATTCTGTGCTGTTTCTTGAGCTCCAAATCTGTAATTTGTTGCACCATAATTGCCATAATTGTCACTTATTCTGCTTATATTATTGGAGAAATGTACATGGTTTTTTTCTTGAGAAATGTTTGTGCCTGGATCTAACATGGTTTTTTTCTAGGTGAAGGAAAATGTAATGGAGATGAAGAGAGCAGCAGAAGGTCTTTTGCTGTTGTTTGTATGTGAAGAGAGAGGAGCTAGGCAAAGCAATCGCAACTTATGGGAAAATGGATTAATGTCATTTTCTTGGCAATTAAGTTATTAAATGGTGAGTCATGGGTTTTGTGGGGGTGATTTTTTAGCTCATAAAAGTCAAGGTGTTCTAGATGGTGGGGTGTGCTATGTAGGGTCCATCACTACCTCTTTCATTTTTCAATGTTTTAAATTATATATTATTTACTTACCCTAATATTAGCTCAATTAAAAAAAACTTGTGATGTGAATTTTAAATAAATTTTGTTTAGGTAAAAGATTTAGTTTGATCAATTTCTTAAAAATTATGAATGACCAAAAAGTTTTGAATTTTATATTTAATATTTCCATTATCATATGATTATATTGATTTTTTCTAATTCAAATTTTAAACATTCATAAAAGATTAAATTCTTTCAATTTTTCTATATATAAGATTCGAATTTAAAATTTTATTAAAAAAATTCAATTGATTTATCATTTGGATTAATTAGTTTAGATAGAAAATTTTGAATTTAATTTTTAGCAAGAATTATGAAAATAAAAGAAATTTTATAGGGGTGGTTAATGAATTTGGTTATTGATTTAATTGGTCTGTACGTTCAATTTGATTAAACTTTAAAAACATTAGTTGTTGTAGTCTTTTAAGGAGCTTTGTCTTTTGTCCTTTTATTTATTTTTTTATTTTTATGTGAATGGAAAAGACCCTTATGTCTCCATACATGATATTTGACTTTTTGGTGCGGTTTTCATACCAATAAATCACATATTCCACACAAAAATCAATTAGAAAATGACAACAACGAGAAATAATTTTGATGGGGGAAATATTATAGATATGAAATATATATAATTTTTGTTGGTTTACTGTGTCAATATATTTCTTAAAGTAAGCAAAACTAAAGCTAAAGCCAAAAGAAAAAGCTTATGAGGCTCCATTTCTGCAATGATAATGTTAGAGCAATTGTCGACCGTTTGCAACTTTGGTGGTACTGCACTTTCTTTTTTGCAATCTCTTTTGAGCCTTATCTCCACAATTTTCTTAAATAAATTTTGTTTCCATTAGCTCTTCTGCTTTTGTTATTTTTAGGGGTAGCTTTTCTCTATTGATAATTTGTTTGTTTTGAAAAGTTTTGATTTGACCCTTCCTTTATTTATGTCGTCATTAATATTCTATTTATGTTATTTAGTTAGACTTTAATTTTAAGTCAATTGGCAATTTACTTAAATAAAATAATATATCATCTACGAGCGGCGGAGCGGGTGGATGGAGTGGCACGGACTTCTTTCAGCTTAAGTGGTAGGTTTTAAGTTCGAGTTTTCATGAATGCAGTTCCGTTAAAAATTCGTTCGGAGATCTTTGCCACCCTTCGGGGTCCTACCCGGATCGAATCCGGATTAGTCGACGTCTAAAAATTGTGTCCAAATACCGAGTGCGTTAAATAAATATATATATATATATATTTATATATATGTGGTTGTTTGCACTTCCAGACACGTACATATAAGCACGATCCACGTCCATTGAACGCACACCAAAATAATATTAATGTGAAGTATTTAATTGACATTTGCAAATTGAATTCAGTGGTGAATGCCATATTTATTACATATGAATCCAAAGTTTTAATTGGCTGTTGGAATGAGTTCATATCAGATTCAGTTGTTATAGTGAAGAGATGTAGGCAGTTAATTATTTTGTGCCTCTCTTCTCTTCTTATTTTCTTGTTTATTAGCAAAATTAAATGTGTTCCTTATGTTCCTTCTCGCAATAACATTAACAACCAATTCTTGTAATAATAATTTGCAAGTGCATTCAGCCATTATAATTAATTATAGTTAGGACAATAAGGTCATTACATGTATCTCTTTTCTATATATGACTCTTAAAATTACATTTGCAGGTAGGCCTTTTTCAATTTAAGTTTCATCATATGTAAAATTTGAGACTTTTAGGTGTGTTTATTTTGAGAAAACTACTCCAGTTTTCTAGAAAATTTTTCAAAATGAAAATAAAAAATAGGAATTTGTGTTTACTTTGGGTATTTTCATAAAAATTTCACTTGAAAAGTGTTTTTACTGTTTTTCTAATTTTTTAAAAAAATTGGAAAACAAACTTTTATTGTTTTCTAAATTTTTTTTATTAAAATTATAAAGTGAAAACTCCGTGTCTTCATTTCTAATAAGTAAACATGTTTTACAAATTTTCTATGAAAATGAAAAGTTTTTATTTTCTTTGAAAATTGAAAAATGAAAACAGAAAATAATTCTCTGGAAGTAAACACACCCTTAACTTTTTTTAGGTAAATACAAGAATTCAAACTATTCTGAATTGAACTAAATGGAACTCCATTAGAGGGATAAAACTTTTCCGATGTTTATTTTTTTATATATAAAATTTAAACTTAAAATTTTATTTAAGGGAATTTATACCTTTTACCACTAGATAGTCAAATTAATATTTGTTTTGATTTCAAATACTAGATAGTCAAATTAATATTTGTTTTGATTTCAGATATTGATTTTTCTCATATAATTTTTTTAGTATATGTTTCACATATCAAAAAAAAAGTTCATATTTAAAAAAATTGAAAAAAAAAATCAGCTAATCAAAATTTAGTCAATATGAAATATTATAATGTATAAATCTCAATTACTATCTTAATATTGGTTGTTCAGAAAAGAAGCTTGCAACTTATGAGATTCCAAGACTGAAAGTTCAAGTTCATGCCATTTCATTGATTGGGAACCATATATATAGATGGCCTGGGGACAATAGGCTGATATATATATAAGTGGTCCTCAGCAAACTTGTGATCTTTGTGTAATTAGGTATATCTTGATTGCCTTGGGACTTAAGGACAAATTTGGCACGATCATAAAAGGCAATTTAAGCTTTGTCACTTTCTTTTCTTTTCTTTTTCTTTTTTCTTGCTTTTTTTACCATCCTCCTCAATTCACTCCAATGAAATATGTTGTATGGTACAAAGATCAATTATTGGGTATCCACCTACAACTCACAATATCATCAGTGGAATTAGAAGCCTGTACGCAATAGAGGTTTAAATACAATCATAACATATATACTCTTCCTAATTATGTTTACTTAAAAAGATTGTAAGGAATCTCAATATCCTTATTTATCTTAAAAATTATAATGTTTTATAATTTTTTTTATAAATTTATTTTAATTTTAAAATTTCATAAAAATAATTTAATTAATTAATTATTTGTAACTTTGACATAATTTACACTTTGATTATATATATATATATATATATCAAATTACATATTGTATTAAAATTATAACTAATAAGCTAAATTAAGATATTTTTAAAGTTAATAATTACTAGTTTTCTCATGATTTTAGTCTCCTATCTGCCATATCATCTTCAAACTCTCTTAGTATAATGTCAATTTTAAAGATTGTACCTATCATTCTGTTTTTGTTTTTATGCAATGTATAAAAGAAATTATATATTAAATAATATCCAAAATTTTATAATACAAAAAAATACTTAGAAGAAAAACAATGAAAATAAAATAATAATTTTCAGGGCAAGTTAACTACATGCTTTTTCCTTAAGAATTTTATTTTTTTTTTCGAATAGATATAATGCAAAGTTGTGATCAAGACTTTTGTGTTGAGTAGTCATCTAGATGGTTTATTTATTTAATTTTAATTAGTTGGATTTTACATGTGATAGTTAATTGGATATTATCTATGATTCTTATTGTCATTAATTATTATTGCCATTATTTGACTTTTAGATTTGAAAAACATAATTAATTAAAATTAAAAATTTTAAAAACATTTGCATTTCGGCCTGACCAAATTCATCCAAGGCAGGTAGTTTTTCTAATGTTTATAATTTGTCTTATTTTCATTTTCGTCATAATTTTGAAGATTTTAAGAGAATACTATATAGCAAAAATTTTGCTGTCAAAATATTTCTCAACGAAAAAAAGCAGGAATCTTGGGTTAAAATATTTTCCAAAATATTGCTAGTTTTGGTCAAATATAGAAATTAAATTATAATTTTATGTTACTAAACATATGAGCATATAGTGCTATTGAAGGTGTTCAACAAATTTTCTCTTTTTTTTTTTTTGGTAATTAATTCTCAATATATTCATATTGAAAGTAATTTGTAGTACTTTTATTTTGATATGTTGTTTGTTGTTATAATTATTTTTCAAATTATATCTTTTATTTTTTTAACATTGAACATTTGTTGTAGTGAAGATAATTAAGTAAAATTATCGAGTAGCTATATTATTAGCAAGATAAACCCTTATGTTAGTGATGTAATTTTTATTTTAGTTATGAAATTATTTTATATTTTTGACAAAAAAAAAAAAAGAAATAATTGCTCTTATACATTTTTAGTCTTGGGTAAAATGTTCCACTGAATTATTTGAGCGATTAAATGTATTATAGAAATGAATTGTACATATAGTAGGTGCATGAATATATGTAGCCATACTGATTATTGCCGCCATAAAAGCATCAAAATAGTGACAACTTGCTTTCGTTTAACAAAATTAATTCGTTATATTATTAAATTCTTTTGAGGCATAACAAACTAATTCTTCTTCTTCATTTATACATAGCTGAATATTAATTAGAGCCCACTTAATGAACATTACTTTTTTAAAAATAATTTAATAATAAATTTTATTAAATTAAAAAAATTAATTTATGCCTCAAAGAATTTCTAATAGATTTTTTAATAATGTGTTATAAATTTATCCTTATATATATATACTTATATTGATGAATTTTTCATTGTCTATAGCTTGTCTATTTGATTATTTTCTAAACATTTTTTGATTTCCCTTTCATATAAATTTCCACTTCTTTCATTAGTAATTAATGCCAATTGCACAAAGATTTTGAGGTTAAGATTATCATTCTCTTCATTTTCAAATCACTTAATTCTATATGGTTCACAAGTCCAAATGCATTCTAATATATATGTCCCCTGATTATAAATTTTATTTTTGGAGGGCGGTTTATAAATCTTTTAATGTTTTTTGTTAACGGGACAAATCTTTTATGTTATTCCAACATTGTATTTTTTTTAAATGGTAAATTTTCTTTTGGGCTGATGATTGATTATGTAATTTTTTTGAATAATTTTAAAGATCTATCTTCTTATATGAATATGATATTTTTAAAAATAAATTCTAAAATATATTTAAAATAATTGATTAATTAATAAAAGTACTTTTCTCACTAGTTAAACTAGTCTTTTTATATTATTCCATTGTAGAGTTGTATTTAGTCTCCTAGCCTTTTAACATCACACCTTTTTTCCATTTGGAAAATGGAAAATTTTGGCCTTTGACAGCCCTCTTTTCACACACATCAATTTATAGTTCGTTAATTCCACAATTGGATGATATAGCATAATATATTATACAACATATAAGTGCGCAGGACCCTCGTGCTCCTTTTAAATATTGTGGTTGTGTAGACATTATTGGAGATGTCGATTCAATCCATCGACAATTTTTTTTTAGTGTATAAAATATAGAAAAATTTCACATTAACATGCATAAATTCTGCAGCCAATTCAATATAAAGTCTAAACTTTTTATGCATATATTTATACAAGTATTATAATCAACAAAATCATGAGCTATTCAATTACATAAGAAATTTACTTGAATTATTTTAACACCTTGTACAACACGTTCGGCATAAAAGCTCTAAAATCCATTGACATATCCCTTTCAATAATAAGCTTAAAATGATTAAAAAGAATTTATTATTATTATCATCATCATCAGATTTTTTAAACAAAGTCACTCCGAAAAATATTAAAGCCAGTCGATACGCCATGATGGAATTGTTGATTGAGATATTTCAAATACAAAATCCATTTTACTTTCCTTCCAAGGTTGCTACTTTTCTACTAATGAAACAATATATTTCAAAAAATTACTTCATTTTTATTTTTTTAAGCTGTAATCTAGAACTATTCTCTTGGTCTTCAATCAAAATCAGCATTTACTATTTTTTTAAACATTGACAAAATTATAGTGCATGAATATAACTTATAGTGCAAGCACCAAAATTTTGACAGACATGACGTATCCCCTTTCCTCATTTTTTTCATTTGTGCTCTTAAATAATAATAATAATAATAATAATAATTTCACTTCAAATTCGTCTCATTCATAAGAACATAAAATAAAACAAAAGTACAATAATCCTTTCATATTGTTTACTATATTTCTTAAATTTAAAATCTAAACAATTATTTCTTTGAATCATTATTTTATAATCTAATATTTTAATCTGAAATTATAGTATTGTGAATAATTTACAATGGAAATCAATTAATTTTTTTTGATACATTAAAAAGTAAAAATTATTTAAATTTACAAAATATAACATACCATAGCTAATCAAATAGGAGCAATAAATAATAATACTCATATAGAAAGGTCCTTAATTTTCCCGCCATATTTGTACAGAATTAAGCAATGGTGCCTAGACTTTCAAAGAAGCTTGCAAGCCAAAAACCAAAAAGCTCATGAAAACCCTTTTCTTCCTTGTAAAAATGATGCTCTAAAATGAATTTTTAGGAGCGTAAAAAGGAGTGGTACTCAAAGTTATTATGGAACTTGAACTACAATCTTTAGCTCGCTCACTCCAATCCCTTAATACCCACCATTCAATTCACCAAGGCAAACAGCTCCATCTTCTTTTTCTCAAAAAGGGTCTCATAAATTCAACTCTTTCGTTGGCAAATCGCCTGCTACAAATGTATACTCGGTGTGGTTGGACTATGAATGATGCACATAAACTGTTCGATGAAATGACTGATAGAAATTGCTTTTCTTGGAACACTATGATAGAGGGGTATATGAAGATTGGAGACAAAAAACGGTCTTTGAAGCTGTTTGATTTAATGCCTTGCAAGAATGATTATTCGTGGAATGTGGTTATTTCGGGGTTTGTGAAAGCGGGTGAGTTGGGTGTTGCTAGGAGGTTGTTTAATGAGATGCCTACCAGAAATGGGGTTGCTTGGAATTCAATGATTCATGGGTATGCTCGAAACGGGTTTACAAGGGAAGCTGTTAGGTTGTTTAAGGAATTGAATTTAAATGCTTTGGAAAAATCTTGTGGGGATACTTTTGTTTTGGCTTCTGTTATTAGTGCTTGTACCGACTTAGGTGTTATTGAATGTGGCAAGCAAATCCATGCTCGGATTTTAATCGATGATTTGGAATTTGACTCAGTATTGACTAGTTCTTTGGTTAATTTGTATGCAAAATGTGGTGATTTAGATAGGGCAAACTATGTTTTGAATATGATAGACGAGGTAGATGACTTTTCTTTGTCAGCACTTATCATGGGCTACGCAAACTGTGGTAGAATGAATGATGCTACAAGGATATTTCGAAGAAAAAATAGTTCGTGTTTTGTGGTTTGGAATTCATTGATTTCTGGATATGTTAACAATAATGAGGAAATTGAGGCATTTGCACTCTTCAATGAGATGCAGAAAAATGGAATTCAGGCAGACTCTTCCACGATAACTATTATTTTGGGTGCCTGTAGCAGCATTGGAAATGCTCAGTATGGTAAACAAATGCATGGCTATGTTTGTAAAGTTGGTTTAATTGATGACATTATTGTTGTTTCTGCTTTTATTGATGCATATTCCAAATGTGGAAGTCCTAATTATGCTTGCAAATTATTCAGTGAGATCAAAGCCTATGACACAGTCTTGCTCAACTCTATGATCACAGTGTATAGCAATTGTGGTAGAATCGAAGATGCAAAACAGATATTTGAGACAATGCCTAGTAAAAGCTTGATTTCGTGGAATTCAATGATAGTAGGCCTTGCCCAAAATGGTTGCTCAATTGAAGCATTGGATGTTTTTGGCAAAATGAATAAACTGGATTTGAGGATGGACAGGTTTAGTCTTGCTAGCGTCATCAGTGCTTGTTCTTGCATCTCTTCACTTGAACTTGGTGAACAGATATTTGCAAGAGCAATGATCATTGGGCTTGAATCTGATGAGGTGGTTTCTACCTCTCTTGTTGATTTATATTGCAAGTGTGGTTTTGTTGAAGATGGGAGAAAATTATTTGATACAATGATCAGATCTGACGAAGTCTCTTGGAATTCAATGCTGATGGGATATGCTACAAATGGTTATGGGCTGGAAACACTTGCATTGTTCAATGAAATGAAGCAAGCTGGTGTTAGGGCAACTGATATTACATTCACAGGGGTATTATCTGCTTGTGATCATTGTGGATTGGTTGAGGAAGGATGGAAATGGCTTAATATCATGAAATATGACTATCATATTGATCCAGGAATCGAGCATTATTCCTGCATGGTCGATCTTTTTGCTCGTGCTGGTTGCCTGAAGGAAGCAATAAATCTCATTGAGCATATGCCTTGTGAGGCAGATGCTAGCATGTGGTCATCTGTGTTAAGAGGTTGTGTTGCTCATGGGGACAAGCATCTTGGGGAAAAGGTGGCACAACATATCATTCAGCTTGATCCTGAGAGCTCCAGTGCATATGTGCAACTATCTGGCATATTTGCTACCTCTGGAGACTGGGAAAGCTCAGCCTTGGTTAGAAAGATAATGAGACGGAAGCAAGTAAAAAAGCATCCTGGTTTCAGCTGGGCTGATTAAACAAGATATAAATAAGGCCAGCAATCAGGATATTGTCATCTTGATCAGGAGAAATCATGACATCCTTCACAGTATTTGCGTGCAGAATTTTGGTTCAATCACACTCGATTAGTGGTTGAATTCAAAGAAGTTAAATCATTTTTGGTTGGCTTTAGTTCTGTATTTGCTACTCAAAACACATTAAGATTCCTCATTTAGACCTTAGAGGGAAGGTTGACCTTATGGTGCAGATATCCTGCTTCTTTTATCAGGTTCGCCACTTGTGTTATTTGGCTGAGGTGGGCACCATTTTCTTGCTAGTCTTTACAGCATACTCGAAGAGCATTACCTCATGCGACGCAGACATGTTTTATTTTTAGCTTATATGATGATTGTATCAGTCCGTCTGCACAAGCTGTTTTCTAATGCAAAATGATGGTGCGTCTCTCCATTGGATGGGTGGTCTGCCTGAAATAGGAAAATATGATCAGAAACCTTTGACATATGTACCTCAAGTCGAGAACCTATGGCGCCATTGTCCTTGTCCTGCCTTCCACACTGAGAGAGCAACAGTGATCATACTGATACAAGCAGTGGTGTTATGTCGAGCTACACAAGAGATGTGCAGTTATTATTGAGGAAGCTCATGGATTCATGTATAAAAGCTTAAGTACGCACAGCATATTGGCTGCACCTTCAGCTTTGTTTATTTATTCATTAGTGTCTACAGCAGCCTAAAAGAGAAAACAAACTTGTGGATAAAGAGAGCAAAATGACAAGAATTATAGCATATAACCAAACAAATCTCAGAAATAGGTGGTACTTTTTGCTGAGGTGAAATTATAATTAATTTTAGTTATCAGCCCACCAAACTGATTTCAATAACAATGAACTTTTTGTGGTGACAGAATGAGTGTTGAGGAGGTTTTTGATGATTTAGCTAATCAAATTTTATTTTATCTAATTATTAAAATTAACTCCAATGCTAATTCAACAAAAAAAATTACTGTGAATTTGAAGTAAATTTGGCTAACGATAAAATTAATATATATATATATATATATATATATATGTTAAAACAAAATAAAAAAATTTGTCCTGAATTCAAAAATGAGTGTAAATTTCATAATTTTATAATAATTAGGTTTTCTTTTCTAATGAATTTTTTTTTCTTGGTTTTATTTCTAATAAGCCTTTCAATTCACCTTGTGATCTTATCCGAGTCGAATTGGATTAATCAAAACTCAATGGATTCTAAATATCAATAATTTCATACCAAAATATTATAGGTTGCCAAATTAAAAATGAAATTTATGTTTTCAAATAATAAAAGTATTCATTTATTTATTAATTAAAATAATATTTTAGTTAAAATAATTTAAAAAATATAAAATTAATTTTTTAATTAAACTTATATATTAATGAACTTCAAAAAATCAGCTATGGTATAATGGAGGGAAATTGGCATTAACAAAGGAGGAGGCAGAGGAATCAAGCAACCTTATTGATAAGGTAAAAGTTATGGTTTATGTATCTACATTCTTCTTTATATGAAGGAAATGAAAGTACGCTCCATTTTTCATTTTATCAAACAGCATTTGCATGTACCCTCTACTTAAGCCAGCTCCTAAAATCTCCCAACCAACCATCTCCTATTACTGTCGAATCATAGACCATTGTTTATCGCTGAAGTCGTTACCTTTTGCTAAAACTGTGCATGCCCATTTGATTAAAGTTGGCCTCAATACTCATACTTTTCTGGGCAATCGTTTTCTTGATTTGTACTCCAAGATTTTTGGCTCTGTTAATGATCTTTTCACAGTTTTTGATGATATATCTTGTAAAAACACTATATCTTGGAACATTTGCTTGAAGGGTGCGTTAAATATTGGCCGATTTGAGATTGCGCGATCTATGTTCGATGAAATGCCTGAAAGAGATGTTGTCACTTGGAATTCCATGATTTCTGGGTTTGCTTCATTTGGGTACTTTGACTCTGCGTTAAGAATTTTTGGGGGGATGCAAAGTATGGGTGTTAGGCCTAGTGGGTTCACGTACTCCATTATGGTGTCTGTAGTGTTTGATGCTCTTCATGGTAAGGAACTTCATGGTAGCATGATTCGAAGTGGAATGAACACATCGAATGTGGTTCTTGGGAATTCCTTAATTGACATGTATGGGAAGTTTGGCTATGTTGATTATGCTTTTGATGTGTTTTTGACAATGGGAGATGTGGATGTTATCACTTGGAACTCATTGATTTCAGGGTGTTGTAAATCAGGATACGCAGAACTGGCATTGCATCAGTTTTGTTTGATGAGATCCTTGGGGTTTTTGCCTGATGAGTATACATGTTCTGCAGCCTTCACTTCCTGCTCTAATTTGCAAAATTTAGACAAGGGTAAGCAAGTTTTTGCTTTGTGTCTCAAGGTGGGATTTCTTTGTAATACCATTGTTTCAAGTGCTGCTATTGACCTGTTTTCCAAATGCAACAGATTGGAGGATTCAGTGCAGCTCTTTGAGGAATTAAATCAATGGGATTCTGCGCT
>CATIWO010210020.1:0-11529 GCA_949673435.1 Macaranga tanarius
TTTTTTATATTAATTTTTTTTTATTATTATACGATAGATTTATATTTAATGTACATAATTACATTGGAATAGAACTGTTTTTTCATGTTTAATGTTTGTAATTTTAATTAAGTTGGAATATTTCTTTTCAAACTACATGTAATTCTTTAGTAAAAAAAAATTAATAGCTATTTTTTGTTCAATAGTATATAATTAACTTTATTATGATTCCGTTAAAATTTAAAAAACCAGTGCCAAAACACAATTATTGTTTATTCTATATATAAATAGAGGGAGAACATTTTTAACGAAGAAAGGCATTATTTTTTTTATGTAATAATAAAAATAACCTTATGATGTGTTTGAATAATTGAATTTGATGAGCCAAAAGATATAAAGTTTCGATCAAATTCTTTGTTTGGATCTCAAATTTGAACTTAAATCAAATTCTCAATAATTCTAAATATCTAAAACTCTAAAATATCAAAATAACTATAGTACTTGAAATCCAATCCAAATGTTGAAGTGTGTCAAAATGAGGCATATATATTTGCATTTACTTTGTATTATTTATTATTGTTAAAGTGAAATTATCTTTGATTTTTTTTTATCATTTTAAGATTATAATATTTTATTATTTTTAAATAGATATATTTTTATTCTTTTTAGTATTTTTAAAAAAGAAAAAAGTATAAAAACACCCTTAACATTGTACCCTAATTTTACATCCGCCATTAACGTTTTTTGAGGTGTAAATACACTCTTATCGTTTTGAAAACTATATATTTAAACCCCTCTTATAAAACAGTGTTAATTTTTACCATCAATGGGTCCACTATTTTTAGCATGCATTTAAAAAATGTTAGATAAAGGTACATTTTTACCCCTAACGTTTATAATAAAAAATAAATTTACCTCTAAAGAAAATTTAAGGACATTTTAACACAAATTGTTTTTAAAAAATTAAATTTTTATATAATAAAAATATTAAATAACCGTTTGTTTTTTTATACTCGTAGGATATGCTAATAGTAATATGATATTAAAAGGATTTTATGTTTAAACTTTTGTGAAAATTTTTTAAAATTTTCATTCCATTCCGTTCCATTTAAAAAATTTAAAAAAATTTAAATAAAAAATTCATTTCATTCTATATAAATTTGTCCTTTTTATTCAATCTCAAAATAAAAAATAAAAAATATTTATTTAAATATAACAAATAAGGGTGAGATGGATAAATATATAAATAAATATTTATTTATTTTATTTTGAGAGTAAATAAAAAAAGTAAAATTTTATATAGGATGAGATGAGTTTCTTTTATTTATGTAATCCTAATTTTTTTGAAATAGGATGGAATGAATTTATATAATATATTTTTAAAAAAGTTCCCATAAAAAATTAGATGTAAAATCCTTTTAATATCATATTACTATCGTAGATCCTACGAGTATAAAAAATAAACGGTTATTTAATATTTTTATTAGATAAAAATTTAAATTTTTTAAAAAAATTTGTGTTAAAATGTTCTTAAATTTTCTTTAGGGGTAAATTTGTTCCTTATTATAAATGTTAGGATAAAAATATACCTTTATCTAATATTTCTCTTAATGCATGTTAAAATAGTAGGCCCACTAAATGTAGCAGCAATATGAGACAACTTTTTAACCTCTCAAATTATATATATGTCACTTTGTTACTTGCTAGTGGGTAGATCACCTCTGCAAATACCCTTCAACATCCAAAATTTTGCCCCATCTTTTTACACTTTTTCTTCAACAAGATTCATTTGACATGCCTGAAAATGAACCATGATTGTTGACAGGTTATGTATAAGATTCAAGGTGAACCAGGACCACAAAAATTGTTATCTAAGCAAAGAAATGATGCTGTGGAGAGTTTTGAATGTATAGCTGAAGAACCTTTTTGTTAACTATGCCATTTGAAGCGAAAATATGAAATGTAACACTTCAACATAGTTGTATATTAGTAATTGTTGTTGACAATGGTGAGGTTTAAATTTTTGACACCCAATGTCGTTGGCTATTTACTACAGAATATTTTCATTATGATTTTAACGGTTAATATTTTTTTTTTCTTAAGATGGAGGTTGAAATTCTCTCATTTTTAATTTGTAAAATTAATTTTTAACTGATTTCAAAGAAAAAATTAGTTCATAAATATTAAGTCACTCAAACTTTCTATTATTTCGTTTGTATCTAAAATTTCATTTAATTAATTAGTTGCACACTTAAACTTTCACTTAAATTCATCATATAGACTTAATTAAATTTATAAGTTTTTAGCACTTTTCAGTACTTATGCAACTATTTGTATTTTAAAAGTAATGAAATCTATAAGTTTAAGCGCAGTATTTTCTTTTTTAAATTGAGAAAAAGAAATTAAAATATGAACCAAACTTATTATTTTAAAGTGAAATTTTCTACTACTAAATTACTCAAAATTCGGTTTAAATGTGATAAGTTAATGTAAATTCTCGAATGTACAATTGATCAATAAGCTAAAATTTAGGTGGATTAGGTGGTTAAATATATCTGTCTTAAATATTATTTTTGGTAATTATTTTTAGTATCTAGTTGTTAATATGAGTCCGAATGGATCTTCAGTAAAATTTTATGTGCATATATATATATATAAGATTTAAACTTTGAAAATTTAATTGAGTGAATTTAAATTATTTGCTGCTCAATCAACAGATATTTATTTACCTTGAAATAAAAAAAAAGGATAAATATTTAGGAATTTTAGATACATTTTTTTTTTTTGCGAACAAAAAAAGTGCAAGAAATTGATATTGTTTAGAGAGCAAAATCTAACAATAAATAGAAGGAATGTAATAAAAATAGCACTAACATTTTGGGTATGTCTCCACAAATTACGTAGCATGGAGCGAATCATTACGCCGGAGCGATGCCCACAGCACAGTACTGTACGGAATAATTTAAATTTTCACTTCTAAATCTTATTCTTTTCGACTGCTTATCCTTTAGTGTAGAGACACGTGGATCTTTGCGTAAAAAGAAAGAAAAAGCTAATGCATCATAAAAAAAAGAAAAGAGCTACTGCCTGCCAATGCCATTGCATATGCTAAAGATTTCTATTTAAGAACAAAGTACAGTATCGCCTTGTCTGTGCAACCGTACTTGGTTTGATTCTAGTTATTTCGATGATCAGAATCAAGATCGACCATGGGAATATGCTGCTCCAAGCCAAAAGTGGTATTTTTTTATTACTGCTACTGCTACTTGCTGCTTTTTTTTTTTTTTTTTTTTGCATCTATAGCATTTTTTAGCTTCTTTTCTTTATTACTTGTCTTCTTGTCCTTTCTTGTTTTAATAATGGTGTTTTTTTTTTTTGGCATTAAAGAAAAAGAAAGGTGCTGTTCCCCTTTTACGATGCTGTCACTTCTGATAAGTTCCTGTTCAGTTTTTTTTTTTTTTTTTTTTTTTTTGGTGGGTTAAATAGCCAGCCACCCTTTTATGCAGCAAAGAGACAGAACCATATACCAAATCTCAAGTGATGCTAGGGCTTTAAGAAGTAATTGGCCTGAATCACCTACTTCCCAAGATTCCTGCAGGTTACTGCCAGAAAGAACTGATAACGGTCGCAAAATCTCGGATCAGGTAATTTAACATGCAAGAAGAGTTCTTTGATTTTGAGTGTGCTATATATATACCCTGTTACAAGTCTACTTCCATTAATATATATAGTAATCATCATTTGCAAGCGGGACATTTTAGCAATTTATAGTTGTGGAAAAAAAAAACACCAAGTGATTGTTCTTTCCATATTTACTAATTTTATAGTTGTGGAAAAAACTGACTAAATTGTGTCTTCAATTTAGACATTTTGGTGCAATTAATTGGGTGACTGCTGTTTCGTTTGTGTGTGTTTTATAATTTATATGTAGAAACTTTTTGAAAGATTTTGCCACTGCATGTGCATCAACCACTATATGCATACGTAGGATCTTTTCCATGGACTACTCTTTTTTGTGCTGTTATATATGCTGCTTCTCTTGAGTGTCAGTTGTGGCATCAATTAGTATTCCAGATGCTAGTATTTTGTTCTCTGACTATTAATGTATGATGTGAGAATTTATCTCCGTCTTTGGTTATTTTTGAGCTTGCACTGTGAGTAAGCAGTTGGCTATGGTTAATATTTGATTTGATTTGGTAAATGTTTGTAGATACCAAGTCGCACCTCGAAGGACCTAGTCTCATCTGGGAGACAAAGTTTGGGTTCAAATGGTAATGATGATGGTGTCCGTGAATCATCAACTGATGAAGAAAACAGGATCAATACCAGGGAAATAACTGCTGTGGCGTACCATAGCTTAGATCAGGTAACAGAAAATACATGATGTTTCTTATTTTATTTTATTTTATCTACTTTTCTGTTTGCATGAGTAATTGCTGGAAGATTCACTTGAAGGAATGTCCTAATATAAACTCACATGGAAACATCTGTTTTGGGTTGCTGTAATTGACAGAGCACCAGCAACGCATGTTAACAAGTTGAATGTGGAATGCTGCTGCTTATAAGTGGGTAACCGTAACACATGGTCGACTGTAGTTTAAGTAGAAATTGCTCTGCCGTTTAAGAACTTTCTAAATCGTCGCCAAAACTAATTATTGTTTGCTTTCAGTTTGAAATTTTGGATGACTTTCAGCAGATTATTTGAGTAGTCTCTAGCGGACATTTTCCTTAAATTTAGCTATTATGTGGTGTTTTGATAGTATTTGACATCACCTCAATTGACTTGTCTACAAGTAGATTCTTTTCTTCAGATTAGTCTGTATTGTGGTTTTATGTTGTTCCACTTGATTGGAAATATGCTAAACTATATAATGTCAACATAGCCTGTAAAAGGTTTTTGTCTTAAGAAATTGAAGCTGATTATTCTTGGGTGTTACGTGCTAGCATTAACCAGTGGATTCACATACTTATATTTTATGTTCTTGACCATGAATATAGTGTGTAATATACAGACCATGTAGAAACTTTGTGAAAGAATTTGTCAGTGCATCAACCACTATGCATAAGTTATAAGTAGAATCTTTTCCATGGACTACTCTTTATTGTGATGGTCTGCTGCTCCTCTTGAGTGTCAGTTGTGGCATCGATTAGTATTTAGATACTAGTATTTTGTTCTTTGGCTGTTAATGTATGATGTGAAAATTTAACTGTCTTTGGTTGTTTTTGAGCTTGCACTATGAGTAAGCAGTTGGCTATGATTAATATTGATTTGATTTGATACATGTTTGTAGATACCAAGTCGCATCTCGAATGACCTACTCTCACCTGAGAGACAGAGTTTGGGTTCAAATGGTGTCCGTGAATCATCAACTGATGAAGAAAGCAGGAGCAATACCAGTGAAGGAACTGCTGTGGCATACCATAGCTTAGATCAGGTAACAGTAAATACATGATGTTTCTTTTCTTAATTTATTTTAATTTTTTGTTTACTTTTCTGCTTGCATGAGTAATTGCTGGAAGATTCACTAGAAGGAATGTCTTGAGATAATATAAACTCAGATGGAAACATCTATTTTGGGTTGCCATATTAGACAGAGTACTAGTAATGCATATTAATATGTTGAATGTGGAATGCCACTGCTTGTAAGTGGGCAACGCATGTTCGACTGTATTTTTAGTAGAAATTGCATTGTTCTTTAGCAACCTTCTCAGTCATAGCCAAAACTAATTAAGTCGACATACTTTTGGGTTGCTGTAATAGACAAAAATTTAACAGGAAATGCAAGAGCTTTGAATTTCAGTGTACTTTTCCATTTCATGAAGAATTTCCTGCACAATATTCTAGAAGGAATATCTGGAGCTAACATAATCTTGAAAGACCAAACATCTATTTTGGGTTGCAGTGATTAAAATTTCCTCGGTATGCAGTGTTGCCTGCTTGAATATGCTGAATGCGGACATTGTTGATTATCGTTAGCCAAACACGGTGTTTATCTGCATTTTCTTGTGTGAATTGCCTCACCATTTGACAAATTCATAATTGGAGCTAAATTCAGTTCACTGTTCTAGTATTTGTGTCGTCTTTTAGTTAGACATTGCAGTGCCAACTAGTGTGATTTATAATATTTAACTTGTCTTTTCTGTATCTTTTTCTCTCTAAGGACTTTGATAAAATTGGATAATTTCATAGCATTTTTCATCTCTTCAACCTCTAATGTAGGACACTTGAATTCCTTTGATGGTTGGTTGTTCTGCTTGAGATGGAAATATCTTGGACTAAAATTTCAGTGTAGCCCATAACAAGTTCTTGTCGTAGAAAGTGAAGATGGTCTGTTATCCCAAAGGTTTTTTTGTGTTATTGACTTATTGGTGGTAGTCTTAGTATTCCTAATACTTCTATAATTTGTTTTTTTGACTATCTAGTTGCACTGTGGAAAATTCGCTTGGTTTGCTGTACTTTTTCTTCATGTGAGATGCATTTTCATGGTACTATGGCTGAGTCATTAGACTTTAGGTTTCTTGTTCTTTTGCTGATAATTGTGAAAAAACTGAGTGGCACCTTCGGTTAGTAACTGATGGATTTCTGCGGGTAAATGAAATGTCATAGAGGGGTTAGAATTCGTCTATATTGGGTTTATATCATCTTTATGTTGAATTATATGTATCTCTGGGTTAGGATTTCTTGATGTTCTCTTCTGGAGAATTGCTGATGAATACTGAATCTTAGATCATGTAGCATTGCAATAGCATGCATGCAAGAGTTTTGATCTTTTTCATATGTTTTTGTTGCATCAGAAATTCAATACAGGATGCAATCCAAAGAAAATCTTGAGCTAACATAAACATAACTTTGAAGGATTGCGTGTTGCCTGCTTTTTTTTTTCTTTTTTTTTTTTTTCTGAATCTGTAAAAAATTATGTTTTTGAGTAGCCAAAGTTGGTGTTCGATAGTTATTTGTTATTTCTGCCAAAACCAGTTTAGTTTGCATTTGTTTGGTCTCACCCTTTTTATTACTAATTTGGACTTCTCATTCTTGGCCATTGCAGTAATATACTCTTCTTGTCTTTGAAGATTACACTGTGGTTCTAGTTAATTAGATTAATACTGTTTTTGTTTATCTTTTGAATATGTTTTTCCCATGTAACTTGGTAGTAACATTTGTTAATTTTTACAATTTTTTTTTAAATTTTTTAATATTCTTTCATTGATGACCTTTTCAATGTCTCTTCCTTTGTGAGGTCAGGCAGTCTGCTAGCGTCAGAAGTTTCCTAATTCTAATGGAATGAGTGGTCTATCTGATACTTCGTCTGCTCTAATCACCCCCTGTGACTGCACAGAGGGTGTATGCTGTATAGTGTATGCAACTCCTCGACTTAATTTCTTAATCCTGGGTGGCTCCTTAAATTAGTTCTGAGGTTTATTCTTGGGAATCTGTGGTATAATTTGTCACATTCCAAATTGTTGTATTTTTGTTTAGTATATTTGAATTGAGGAAAGGTAATTTGGTTTGATGTACTTCTACATCTTTCAAATGTATTTGCTGCTCACTGGATCCTATATTGTTGTATTAGCCTATACCGAATACAGAAGACACTTCTTCACTTAACTAGACTCTGTTCATTTAATCTATTTCAGTATTTTCTTTGCAGCTGAAGGTTGCACTTTGTGGCGCACGCTTTAACTTGCCAACTATCATTACTGGTATTGATTTCTCAAGGAGTAACTTGAGGACAGGTTATGCTTCATAGTCCATGCTTAAAAGGGCTGATTATGTGCAGCTTTGCAATGTGGAACATGCTTTTAAATGTGATTCAATGAACAGGTGAAGGATCATTAAACATTCCAAGCTTGCATGATTTTGGATATCCTTTAAATCGCTATGAACAGCCAATAGCTGTTATTTGGGAAACATTAACTCTCTATTCCAATGACAAGTCGTTTTCCTGCTTTGGATTTGGAGATGGTATATCTTTGTAAATTGCAAAGTATGTTCATTTATTTTGATAAAATGTGTTGTGAAAACATTTTTTCTGTTTGTTGGCAGCATCAACACATGACAACAAGGTCTTCGACTTCTATCCAGATGGGATGCATTGTCATGGCATATTGGAAGTACTAGAGCGGTATAGGGAAATCGTGCATCTTGTGGAAATTTCAGGTTTGAGCTATAGTCCTAATGTAATTGACATCTTAAAGCATTTCTTGCATTCTTTCTATTGGTTTCTACTGCTTGGGCTTAATATAATTTTTTTGGCAGGACCAACATCACTTGCACCTATCATTGAAATGGCAATGACCATTGTGCAGAAAACTTTTCAGTACCATGTACTGTTGGTAATTGCAAACGGAGAGGTATTTTTTGTCTTGCCTTGTTTTATATTTTTGCATTATTCTTAATTTTTGGCTTGCAAATGGTCCTCTGCATGCACCTCTTTCTGTGTTAATTATGGTTTCTGTTGGGAGTTTTGAAGGGAATGATATTTAAAGAACCATTCAGTGTAATGCATTTCGAAGTCCCATAAATGAAACTTTTTATTTATCATAGGTTTATAACCATCTTTCCTGTTCTTTTTTGTGTTTTCTCTGATTCATAAACCGAGGACTACATTGTTATTGGAATTGAAATAAAAAAGAAATATTTATATAGCTTGTTCTTAAGATAGCTGGGACTGACCAATTAATATGACCAAAACTCATATTCTAAAATGTCTATTTATGGTGGTTATGTTCAAATTCAAAACCTTTTCGCCAAAGTGAAACTTCTAAGGAACCATTTGACTTACTTCATACTTATACTTAAGGCTGTTATAAGCTTTACATCTTTAACAAGTCCAGAGAAAATTAATAAACTTGCATTTGGCTGTGGATTAGTTATTGCATTTGGTTGGTCTTCCAAGGCTTAGTATGTCTATTGTGTGGTTCCTAACATATGCAGGAGAGTGAGTTTGGAGCCCTACAGGAACAGCAGAAGACTGCTGAAGTCATTCAACAAGCACGGTAGAATTAATAAACTTCCGCGCCGTTTTTTTTTTTGGAAAAGAAAAACTGTTTAGGTCTTATCCTCCAGTTGGTCTTTGATTTTTCGTATATAATTTATAAGTTTGCATTTGGTTTGTTACAGAAATCTTCCCTTGTTCATCATCTTAGTTGGGGTTGGAGATGATAACCACAGTATGAGGGCTTTATGCGATAAAATCCCTGCTTGCATCTCTAAACACTTTCAGGTAAGAATCTGAAGCTTTTCTACAATTTTCTTTTATTTATTACTGTGTCGTTGTACGTTTACAGAAAATTTCTAGGACTGGTTAGGATTTTTTTGAACCTCCTCTTTTTTTGTTCTCTTCGTAGTTTGTTGATGTCACAGAAATTATGTCAAAGAATGAGGACACTTCTAGCAAGGAGAGGGAAGTTGCTCTAACTGCTCTGCAGAAAATTCCTACTCACTACGATGCTGCATCTAGGCTTAATCCATTTAGGTAGCAAACTATTCTTTGTTCTGCACATTTTTTCAGGTTTTTATAACTTGAAAACTGATGCATCTATTTTGCTATTGGTGTTGTCTTTGCATTGTTATTGGTAGTTGGGAGAGAATCCCTGATATGGATTCCGTCCCTCCACCTGCACCTTTAAGCAGCACTGAACTTTTTGAGCTTGCTGGTTCAGCTCCTGTTGATGACAATTGTGATGAGGTGAGTAGTTTTTAAGATGTGGAAATGCTTTCTGATAAAAACATAACAGTTGAGAACTGTTCTTGCATTTATAATTTACTGTCTATGTTTCAAGTGAGGTGTTGGGTCAATGGAGGAGCATTATTAACATGCAGTGCAATAGGAGAAGTTGAGGGTAGGCAGTAGATATCTTTAATTGTTTTTCATGTCCCTTCTCTGCACCATGATTACAAGTGAATATCTGCTACAATTTTGAGTTTAATCAACTAGAGTATCTTGGAATGTTTGCGTTGTTTGCTTGCAGACTTTTGTTTCCTTTGCATAAAGCAATTGTGTTTTAGCTCCCACCCTTATTCTCTAAGAATTGGTTGGTTAAATGTTATGATTATCTCTTTATTCGATGTTGACTGATGGTCTTCAACAGAAGACTAATATCCGTGCTATTGTACAGTTATGCACAATCTGTTATGCGAAGAACAAGGAAGTTATGTTTGGTTGTTGTCTGAATCAGGTACTTCACCTTAAATGCTGTTGCATTTCTCTGATTTTTTTTAGAGGACACAATGAACAAGTGATGTACATTCTCTTTTGTTAATTATCTTCTTTTTTTTTTCAGACATGTGACGAATGTGCAGAAAAGTGGCTAACATGTCCATTCTGCAGAAGTACAATTCAATGGGGAACAATATCAGGCAACCATACCTGAGTGCCAAAATAATATCCATTGTTTACAGCTGTAGATTGATGGTTATGTGAGATGTAAAATTTTATGGCTTTGAGTCGTTGAAATTTGAGGCAGTTTACAAATTACAATATAGTTTCATTTTGGTTTCATTATGTGTCTTGACTCAGGTCATGCTGCTCGGCTTATTCTCCAGTAACATGCTTGGTATTTTCTGCTGAAGCGTAAATTCTGTCCCTCCTCATCTTTTAGCAGATCAAGTAAGTTTAGGGTCTCTCGAGTCTGCTTCTTTACTCGGTTAATATGTATGATCTGTTTACATCTCTCTTTTGGTACCAAAAATGAAAACGTTTAAGATTTATTGTAAACTTGTTCCAATTTTTATAGTTTGGCCAATTATTTGCAATTATAGCGCAATATGCAATTGAAACAAAATTTTAGCAAGATGTTGTAATGAAAACAGTGAGCAAAGGTACGAGAGGAAGACAAAAAAAAAAGTGGAAGGTGCCTTGATTTTTACAGAAAGTGACCAGCTTTTCTTTCCTTGCGTGCCTGCTTTTCAAAGGGGTTCTGATTTTTTTCTTTTTTCTTTTTTGGGTTGGATACACTCCGAATTAGGGGACTAAAACATTTAACAACTATCAACACTATCAAACTATAACTAATTACAAAAACTAACTATCAAACTAATACTATTACATTAATTATATATAGACCTAGGAGTTAGGAGGCAAGAACATATAATCCTTGACTATGTGTTCTCACTATAATTTGAACTTGGCAAAGGGGTTTTGATTATAATTAGGTCATGAATTGTATTTGATTATGCAATATCATTGGGTTCGGTTGACTAATGGGACAAAACAGTAACCAAATAGTAATCTTTGGCCATCAATCATAAGAGTAAACTTTGGCCACCCTCTGTCTGTCTATTTCATTGTTCACCGTCTCTTTTTAAGATAATACATGTTTAAGTTTAATATTCTGCTTTTTTTTTTTTTTTTTTGACTAAAAATTAGGGCAAGCTTTTAGCAAATTCGACATAACTTTTTAATTTTAGCAATATCATTTACTAACTTTCTAATTTTTGCAATTCGAAACACTTGTAAACTCAATTGCGAAAATTAAACTAACATAGCAATCGAAATTGTTATTAGTTCTCTACGTGGGAAATGCACAAAATAGTGCATTTTAAAAGAC
>CATIWO010210025.1:0-10737 GCA_949673435.1 Macaranga tanarius
TATCAATCAAACACAAGTGTTGTGTTCTTTCTTCTAAATCCATCATCCATAGAAGGTTTTTACAAGTCCTATATGTCCTTGTTTGGTGGAGTTTGACACAAGCACTTGGGTCAATATAAAGAAGGGCTTGTGGATTGAACAGCACCTCACTTGGAGGATCTTCCATTGCCAACCGTGTGTTTCAAGCTAGAGGCTTCACACTTGGGGAGCTCAAGCTTGTAGATTATTATCAACCAAAGCGTTTCGAGCGTGCTACTAACTAAGGAGTATATAAGTGTTACAATATCTCTTAGTTGTTAGGTCTTCTTCTTGAAAGCATGATTTGGTTGATGTGTTGACATGCCATGTTGTTCATAATCTTGTTTAGCTATGTAAGAGTGCAGGTGATATGATCTATGGGCTTGGAAGTGTTTTGTGTTTTATGCAAATGTTGCATGCAATGAAAATTTTTAAATTCCGCATTTTCATTGTTCTCTACACATACTTTCCTTCATAGACTTAGCTTGCAGACATGTAATACAATTAGCACAATACTTAGCTACATCAGATTTCATATTAGGCCAAAAGAAGTGCTCATGTAAAACATCTAATGTTTTAGTTATACCAAAGTGTCCCATTAACCTTCCTTCATGTGCCTCATAAAGTAACAACAAACGCAAAGAACATTTAGGCACACAAAGCTTATTCACACGAAACAAATACCCATTATGCCTATAAAATTTATCAAAGGCAGCTTTCTCACATGCATTATACACATTGCCAAAATCATGATCATGTGCATACAACTTTTTAATATGCTCAAAACCAAGCAATTTAGCATCCAAAGTAGTAAGAAGCACATACCTTCTTGACAATACATCAGCCATAATGTTTTCCTTACCTTGCTTATATTTGATTACATAGGGAAAGGATTCAAGAAACTCACTCCACTTAGCATGTCGTTTGTTTAGTTTATTTTATCCCTTCAAATGCTTCAAGCTCTCATAGTTAGTATGGATAACAAACTCCTTAGGCAGTAGGTAATGTTACCACGTTTCCAATGCCCTCACTAAGGCATACATCTCCTTGTCATATGTTGGATAGTTCAATGTTGTGCCATTTAGTTTCTCATTAAAGTATGCAATTAGCTTACCCTTTTACATATGCACGGTGCCAATTCCCACTCCTGAATCATCACATTCAATCTCAAAAGTTTTGTCAAAGCTAGGCAATGCAAGAACATGAGCATAAACCAATTTAGACTTAATCATGTTAAACGCCCTATTTTGTTCATTAACCCACTTCAAACCAACATTCTTTTTAATTACTTTTGTTAAAGGGGCGGCTATACCAGAAAAATCACGCATAAAACGTCTATAAAAACTAGCTAAGCCATGGAAACTACGAACATCTCCAACATTCTTATGTGTAGGCCAAGATTCAATAGCCTTAACCTTTTCATTATCAACCTCTATACCATGCTCACTAATAACATAACCTAAAAATATAACCTTAGGCACATAGAATGTACATTTAGCAAGCTTAGCATAGAATTTTTGTGCATGTAAAACACTAAAAATAGATCTAACATGCGAATTATGCTCTCTTAGTGATTTACTATACAAAAGTATATCATCAAAATAGACAATAACGTATTTGCCTTTAAACTCATGCAAAACATAGTTCATCAAATGCATGAAAGTACTAGGAGCATTAGTTAATCCAAAAGGCATGACTAACCACTCATACAAACTATATTTTATTTTAAAGGCAGTTTTCCATTCATCCCCAATTTTCATTCTAATTTGATGATATCCAGCCATTAAATCAATTTTAGAGAATATACATGCACCATACAACTCATCTAAGATATCATCTAAATGAGGAATAGGATGGCGATACTTTACAGTGATTTTGTTGATGGCACGACAGTCAACAAACATACGCCATGTTCCATCCTTTTTAGGTACTAATAGAATAAGAACAACACATGGGCTCATGCTTTCTCTAATAAACCCTTTAGACAATAACTCATCCACTTGTCATTGTAATTCCTTTATTTCATTAGGGTTGCTCCTATAGGCTGGTCTATTTGGAAGTTATGCTCCAGGAATGAAATCAATTTGATGTTCTATCCCCCTTAATGGTGGTAAACCATCAACCATGGACTCTGGAAACAAATCTTCAAATTCGTACAATAAAACTTGGAAAGAACTAGGAAGAGAAGAGATAATTGGGTTAGAATCAAAAGATAAACATGCACCTTTGAATACCAAAAGTATCATAGGCTACCTGTTTAGATAAGCCTTTCGAACCTCACCCTCTCTAGCATAGAAATTGCCTTTTACCTCTTTTTTTTGCCACTTTTTGCACACTATTCTCACCTTTTAGATGCGCACTCTCATGAATTTTTTTCCTCATTGCGCATCCTCTTTAATTTATCTCCTTTTTCCTCTCTAATATCACACCTCTCGTGGCTTTTCTCATAACTACCCTTTTTCTTGTGCACCTTTTCTTTTTCATGTGCACTCTCACATTCACTCAAAATCTTTTGATCTTCATACACTTCCTTAGGCATTATAGGTAACAAATTGACAGGTTTACCGTTCATCTTAAAGGAATAACGGTTAGAAAACCCATCATGTATAACATCCCTATTATACTACCATGGACGTCCTAATAATATGTGACTAGCATGCATAGGGACTACATCACAGTAACGCCCAATAGAGAATGAAATTAATGCTTGCCTAGTGACCTTAATATCCCCACTATTATTCAACCATTGCAACCTATAAGGTCTAGGATGTTTAGTTGTTTTCAGTCCTAATTTATCAACTAAATTAGCATTAACAACATTAATACAACTACCCCCATCAATGATCATACTACACAATTTATTATTTATTATGCACCTAGTATGAAAGATATTTTCGTGTTGTACCTCATCATCCTTAGCTTGCATGTTCAATGCATGCCTAGTAACCAATGTGAAAATTGGTCCTCAAGGGGCGAACTCATCACCCGCCCCATCTGAAGCATCCTCCAATGGTGGCATATCACGTAGATCATCATCATCATCATCCTCATCTTCACTTACCACCTCTCCATTGCGTAGGGTCATTACCTTTGTATTAGGACATTGTGCAGCTCTATGTCCATATCCTGAACACCTAAAACATTGTATATTATGTGATATACCCTTAGATTTGTCATCCTTAGGTTGTGTGTTTAGTGTAGAGATATCCTTGCCTTTGCTTGGTTCAAATCTGCCCTTATTTGTATCACATCCCTTGTTTCCTTTCCAATTCAACTTCCATGATGGTGTTGGAGTCAAAACAACCTTGGTTTTCACCTTTAGTTGCCTTTCAACCTTGATTGCCATATGTACCATATCCTCCAAATCTACATAATGATGCAATTCAATAAGGTTAGCAATTTCGTGATTCAAACCTGAAAGAAAATGTGCCATGGTAGCCTCTCTATCTTCCTCAATGTTGGCTTGGATCATGGCCATCTCCATCTCTTGGTGATACTCTTCAACACTCCTAAAACCTTGACTCAACCTTTGTAATCGGTTGTACAACTCCCTATAGTAGTGTTATGGCACAAATCTCTTCCTCATGATTGTTTTCATCTCAAACCATGAAGAAATAGGGCCTTCTCCACTTCTGTGCCTAGTAGAGGTAAATTGTTCCCACCATACGCTAGCATAATCTGTGAACTCAACAGCTGCTAGTTTTACCTTTTTCTCCTCAGTGTAGTTATGGCACTCAAACACCTGCTCTACATTTTTTTCCCATTCCAAATAGGCTTCTGGATCACTTTTCCCTTGGAAAGTTGGAATCTTCATCTTAATTGATCCTAAATTCCCATCTTTAGAATTGCCTTTGTTGGAACATGTAGAACCTTCCTCAACCTCCTCTTCCATATCATCAAAGAGACTTCGTTTGGTGTCCCTTGTGCGGCTAGGAGTATCTTGCTCTAATTTGTCTAACCTCTCTTGGACCTTACGATTTTCACTCCTTATGTCCTCTTGTTGTATCATCATCTTCTGTAACATCCCTTGTATCACCTCCAAAGTGATTTTCTCCTTAGGATCCATATTGTAAACCTGTAAGAAAATGAAAGAAAAGTCCTATTCTAACACTCTCTCACGTGTTTCAATCGAATTGGATTTAGTATCACTCTAATGCACTCATAAATTTGATCACACACAAAATTCCCTTTTAGTTCTTATTTTGAGCTAAGCTTTTTACTAATTCTTCTCAAAAGAATTGCAAATTAGGAACCTTAATAATCAAAGATGATGATGAAAAGAATGCCTTATGTATTCGGCCAAGGAGAATTCCAACTAAAGTCAACTTTTGACTTTTGACTTTTTTTTTTTACTTTTTTTGGACTTTTTTTTTCTTTTTTTTTTAAACTAATAATCATAAAAACATAAAAACAAATCAAATCTATAAGCCTCCAAACACCTCTTGAGGTTTGAATCACAATTTGTGATTTTGGTGCCTTTTCGAGTGGTTTTGGGTAAGTCTAAATTTTGGGGCTGTTTTATGCACGAATTTTTGTAATTTTAGCTTTTTGAGGGGCTGAATAATGTGATGTAAGGTGAAAGATTTTGAAATTTTGAAAAATATTGAATCTTGGATGTTTTCTTTAAGATTGGAACCCAAGATTTGCGATAACGGGTGAAAAGAAGGGGTAGAAAGATAGATTGATGTAGGGGCTGTTTGGTTTGTTGGTTTGGCACAAATTGGATGTAAATTGGTAATGGATGGCTTTGAATGAAATTGAGCAGTTCTTCTTGTTGTATATGGCTGAACCTTTTGTTGCAAGGTTGATGATGATGTTTTTTTATGTTGCCGAATCCTCTTTGAATGATGGATTTTTTTTTGTAAATACTCAAAAACAAAACTAAAGGATACGTAGCTTATACTAGAGCCTTTGCTCTGATACCAAACTGATAAAACCCTCTAGTTATCTAACAACTAGGATCTGTAACAATCTATTAGAACCTTGCCCAAGGATCTATCTAGCATAAAACCAAAGGAATTAGAACCCAATAGCTATCTAACAGCTAAGAACTCTAATTATCAAGGGGTGAATTCACAACTCAACTTAAAAAGCAAATTCAAAAACAAAGCTCTTCACAAGAACTTAAGAAAATTCAATTTTTAATGGTATTAATATCATGGACGAATTTAATGTTTATTACATGTATATATAGACTTCCTTAATCCTAAGCTAATCAAGTTCCTTGTAAGAATAGGATACTAATCCTTATAGGAATAGAAAACTAATGACTACACTTCTGGATAAGCTAAACAACTAATCAACTTATCTCCTAGATAGACTAGGATAAACAAAATAAGATGACAACTAAGTAGATAGACATCTAATTAGGCTAGGAAACAACTAACTAATCTAAATACAATAAGGATAAATAAATAAATGACCAAATTCGTCCTTCTCATTGGGCTGCCATATATGTTGGCCTAATCCTTCATTCTTGGGTTTAGAAATAGGCTTAACACATAGTCCATGTTGCCCTTTAGTCCAACTCATGTATTTGGACTTCTTTTTGCCCAAGTTCTTTATATTAGATTAGATGCACATATCTTGGGCTTAACTCCATAGTTGATGGGCTGGTGTTGACCATGAATTGACTTTGACATTTGACTTGACTTTGACCTTTCACCTTGGTGTTGACCATGAGTTAACCATTGACCAAATGACTTTGAACGAGCCCTATAATAGCCTCTTTCATCCTCTTAGCTCTAGCTTGTGTGATTGGGCCTCCATCATAGCTTAATGGATCCGAATTCTCCTTGCTTGTTATAGTAGAATTTTCACCTCCTTCTTTAACTCCTTCCATGGCCGAATTTGGCGTAGGAACTCCATGATCATTCGCATCAAATATTTACCTTTAGTATTATGTTAAATGAGTTTATTATCAAGAGTTGATAATATGAGTGACAAACTCATTTAGTACATATACTATAAATGTTCATAGTTGGTGGATTAATATAAAAGTAGTATTAATCCCAAGACTATCACCTCTGTCTATTTTCCTTGATCGGTATGTAATACTGATAGTGAGAGGTAGTGAGTCTCATGCTACTTAATATGAGTTATCAGAATAGACATGTAGATACTCATGCGATGAGTGGATCAAACAGTGACACAAGATTTGTGATTGCTTGGGAATTCACTTTAGTCAATAATCAAAATCTCGGACATAGTTGTGCATATGGTCCTTTGACCTGAGGCAACACGATCATCCACATATGGTTGGTTAGAGTTTGTTACCGCTTACATACCTATGCTAGCCATATATGGGTATATGGCGTGTGGTATCTCTAGTTGGTTATATATAGGGATGAGTGATCAGCCAAGATGGAATTCATTACCTAGAGTAAACCGGAATAAGATCCTATGCTATCTAAGTTATTCTTGATGAATAAGTGCATGGCCAGGTCAAACTCGGCTTACACGAAAAGAGTTTCGGTGCTAAAAAAGAGTTTCTAGTAGTAGTCATGTTTTATCAAGAATTGAACTTAAGATGAGGTCATATGATAGAGGCAATTAGAGTTTGACTAAACCTTGACTCTAGCTAATATCGGGATCTTATAATGAAGGGACATTTAGTGCACGGTAATTGTATTCTTTGGTTCTTGTGAATCTACAAATAACATTCATTTCTAATTGGGTAGTCGTGATATCTATGTTGGGGGTCACTCACGACTTATGAGAACTGAATGTAATACATTAGGATTTTCACATTTAGTATGGAAAGGTGTTTCCATGATAATAAGTGTTAATATTATTTCCCATTACTATTTAGACTTGAACCTAGTAAGTCACACACATAAGGGTTGCACTTGTGATGATTAACATTAATTTGGTTATTAATTAAATAGTTTAATTAATTAATTAAATTAATTGGATTATATTTACGCATATATGGGGATCTAGCATATCCCAAAATCTGAATTCAAAGATTGGAACTTGATGGCATTTAAGCAAATATTAATTTAGGCTTAATTTAATATGAGATATTAAGTTAAAGATTAAATTAATATTAGCCTTCCAAATATATATATATATATATATATATATATATATGGACATGGGATATGAGATGGATCATGTGTGTTATGGATGATGGACTTGGTCTATGTGATGGACCATAGGCATTGAACTTGATTTAAAGAGTTTGAACTAGTCCACTTGTTATTTATATGGATTGAGTTTTGATTAAAGAGTTTAATCTAGCCCATTAATTTTTTGGATTAGATTGGGCCATCTCTAAGTGTAGAGAAGCCCATGGCCTAAGCCCAAGCCCAAGCCCATTAAGTGTTAGTGGAATTAGAATAGGGATAGGGATATCTATGCAACCAAACAAGCCATTCAAAGTTGGTGTCTTCTCTACATCAAGGTTGTGGAATTCCAAGTCAATAGAAGACTTGGAATGGTAGACTTTGAATGTAGACTTGCAATAGTTGTAAGACTTGGAAAATAAGACACCAATTAGCTTATTTAATTACAAGAAAAGTTGGAGACAATACCTTTGTGCTGGAATTTTCGGCCAAGAGAGAAAATAGAGAGCTTTGGTTACTCTAACCAAACCAAAAGGAAAAGAAAGAGAGTCTTCCTTCTTCCTTAGTTCAAAGAGTGAACCTTTCTATATTACAAGAGTTATGATATCTCTCTACACCATCATCTTTGAGAGGCAAACACTAAGTTCCATAATTCGGGATCAAAGAAGCTTTCACAAGCTCTTGGGTCTATTCAAGTGAGGCTTGTGTGGAGAGCTTATTATATCTTGAAGATCATCCTTGAAGCAATCCGTGTGTCTCGAGCTAGAGGTTTCACGTTTGGGAAACTAGGAGCTAGTAGATTCAACAATCAAAGCTTGTCGAGCGTTTTACTCACTAAGGAGTATTGTAAGTGTTACTTAACTCTTAGTATTTAGGACTTGTAATTTGATTACATGACTACTTTGCTTATTGATAAAATAATGTCCACGATGCATGATTAGTTGTGTAAATGCATGTGATTTGATTCTTAGGGCATGAATGGATTCAAACTTGATGCAAGTGTTGCATGCTTCCAAAAATTTTAAAATTCCACATATTTGGTAGTTTTGACTCTCCATTCCCTATAAGAATATGTGGATTAATTTAAAGAGTTGTATAGGTATGCTTCAGATATTTTTCTGACTCAAGCTCAGAAATGTTATAGGTCTAAAGAAGGCCTACAAACTGTGCTGAAGAATGAACTATCACTTTGCGAAGGCTATAATTTCAAGGGTTAGGTCGAGAAGACAATAGAAAATGAGAAGCTGAGAGAGGAACTTGAGAAAGAAAGCAAGTTAAAGGCTCCAATTTGGGCAGGGAAGCAAAAGGGATTTAGTAAAGGAGCTAGTATTTCTCATTAAAGGCTAGAGACAGGAGGATTTAGAGGTAGCAGAGGACCTTGGACTTAGTCGAGGACGTATAGACCATTATCTCAGGTTAGCCAGAGTTCGGTAAAGCAACCAGTAGTTAGTGCAAGTAGTTCAATTAGAAGGACTACACCCTGTATTACTTGTGGTCGTGTTCATGAGGGAGAAGATTGTAGGAAAAGAAGCATCCAGTGTTTTGAGTGCGGTGGATCAAGACATATTAGGAGTGATTGTCCTAAGCTGGTACAGTTTAGTACTAGTAGTGGCAAGGGATCTCAAAGTATGGCCAATAGAGGAGGTAGGATGATGTGAACCCAAGTCCAAGGCCTAAAGAGATCCAACATCCATTGGAAATGCAAGAAGGCCCAATTACTAGATCCATGTCCAAGAAACTACAAGAGTCTATTTTAGGGATACTAAAAGACCTTTAGAAATCCCAAGAACTTCAACCCAACATGGCATCATAGGAGGCTCAAATAATCATGTTTAACTCATTTAAACATGAAGGAAATGTACTTGGAACCATGGACACAAAGGAAGGTATAAATTCCATCATCGGCGAGCAATAAACAAATGTGCACAATCTGCCTCCAAGCACTGGCGATCGCCAGTCACCTCACCTGCCAGTAACCACTGGCAAGTGCCAGTCCCTCCTGACAGCTCATGGACAGTTACTTTTGGGTTAATGTGTGTTGTTTCATCTTCATACACGTCTTAGACATGCATTAAACCATATTTCCAGTCTATAAACATATTAATAAGTCTTTTAGAGTGCCAATAACATCTAGGGTTATATGTAGACACCTTCTTCATGTTAGTGGGGGCAATGAATGCAAAGTAATGGCTATAAATATGGGTAGTGGCTATTAAGGCCATTAAAAGAAAATGTAATCCTATGTGTGTGAGTCTATTTTAGTAATGTGTGCATGGACTTGTACTATATAAACAAGTCCCTTCTTTCATTTGTAAGCATAATGAATTAAGAATTATCTTTGATATAAGAAATATATCTTTGTTTGAGTTTTATTGTGAGGAATTTTGTCTTTAATTTCTTGTATGAACTTTGTGACTTATGAAGCTTAGTTCTAGCTTATGGTGTCAAAATCCAAATCTTTGTTTTCCTTTTTATTTATCAAACTTTCTTATTTGTGGCATAGGAGAAAATTCAAAGTCTATCTTAGTATCTTTATCCTTGTTAGTAATGGGGTTAAGTAGCATCTATCTTCTTACTTTAATCTTTGAACGATCCGAATTTGTGGATTAAATTTGTAATTTCTAGTTTTCTTCTAGTTCAACTTATCATAGTATTCTTACTATTGAGGAGTTAATTGATGAAACATACAATTCCCATCATAAATGGTATCTCTTAGTTGCTAGGTCTTGTTTTTGGAAGCATGACTTGGTTGACATGTTGATAGTATATTGTTCATTATGTATGTTTAGCTATGTAAGAGTACATGTGATATGATCTATGGGCATGAAAGTGTTTTGTGTTTGATGCAAATGTTGCATGCAATTAAAATTTTTAAATTTCACATTTTTATTGTTCCTCTACACACACTTTCCTTCAAGTGGTATCAAATCCATATATCACATGATTTACATGCTAAAAATGTTGATAATTATAAGTGTTGTGATTATACATGTTGATATTTGCAAGTGTTGTGAATATAGTGATTATGCATGTTAATGGTTACAAGAGTTGTGATCATTTGTTCACTTGTGTGTTGTTTACATGCTTAAAATATGTATTAAAAATGATGTAATTGAGTATTTTAATGGTTGCAAGTGTTGTGGCCTTTGTTGTAAGTGTTACAACTTGAAAAAAGCATGAATTTTGATGTATAGCAGGGTGTACACGGGCTGCAACACGACCATGTATCTGGCCGTGTTGCATTCTGCCAAAAATGCACAATGCATACATGGCTGTGTCCCTGAACATGCCCAAGGCCGTGTTCAGCACTGTCCACCTTTTAAAAAAAGTTTAAAAAGGCCCCCTTTTGTACACAACGCACACTAGATGCATCATGGACAACATAATACACATGTATGAATGTCATTTATGCAAGGATTGATCATGGACTTAGTTTACATCATTAATTTGTAATAATAATTAATTTTATTATTATATATATGTAATTAAATGTTAGTTGCATAGAATTAAGATGTAAATTATTTGCCTTGGTATGGTAAGGATTGAATGTATCATTGAAGAGTTTAATTGTAGGCCCATTCAACCTTGAAGGCTTAGATGCAAGGCCCATGATGATGGTGGCAATGGAGGCTCATGGAATGAAGGCTTTTCT
>CATIWO010210028.1:0-10814 GCA_949673435.1 Macaranga tanarius
AAAGACGGAAAGGAAAAAAGAAGGGGATAAGGGAAAAAAAAAGAGGAAAAGGAAAAAAAGGAGAGAAGGAAAAAATAAAGAGAAAATAAAAATAAAAAAGGAAAAGAAAAAAACAACAACAAAATAAAAAGAGGTACAAAAAAATTATTTAAAAGGAATGGTATATAAAAAAATCAGAGGGCACAAAGGTAAATAATAAAAAGTAGGTATATTTATATTTAAAAGTTAAAAAAGGGGGGCAAACGGAGTAATTTTTTCAAAAATAAATAAAAAGTTAAATTTAAATACCACACCCAAATTTGTCTAACCTATTTAATTAAGGGTTAAACTTTTATATATAACCCATTTATTACTCATTTATGTTTTATTTTTATATATATATAACTCTTTTATTACCCATACTCATTTAACATGGTTGGGTTAGGATGGATATATGGGTATGGATAAATATTGCCACATATACTTATAAATGTAGTAAATAGTACTATACTACAAATATAAATGCATGCATTTAACACCATAGTTTCTATAACATGCTAGTTTCTTCATTAACATCATGTGTTTGTAACACTTCATTATAGGAATAAAGAATTAGTGAGAAATAAAAAATTGGGTGATGCAACAGACAAAAATAGATAGTATGAACATTTTTTACCAAATTTTCAAAAATCCTGAAATAGGAAAACTACACACACTTATCTAATTGTATTTTTTTTCTATATACTAAATTTAGTTTCTTTTTTTTGGCTTGTTTTTGACTTTAGGGTTGTAATTAAATTCCATGTTGAAATATTTCTGAGAAAGGTGAAATGCTTTAAAGGCAAAAAAAAAATTGATATAAGAAGGAATTTGTGTGATGCTTTGTAGAAAATACTTGATAAGTTTTGTCCAGAATTCAGGAACACATACGCATTTAAATTTATAAGTTTTGTCCACAACTCAATAACACACACATATAAGCATCCACAACGATCAGAAAATAGAGCCTTCTTTACTTTTACTGATGATTATGGCTCAATTTCTTTGTCTGTAAGTTTCTTGTTCTCCATCTCTGTCTTTGAACTCCTCCTCCTCCTTTTCATCATCAAAACTCCTTTATTCACATGAGCAGAGCCAAGCACTACTCCAATTCAAAACTTCATTTTCCTTTAATGCTTATGCTATTTATGTCGAGCAAGAGTCATGGAAAAAGGGTACAAATTGTTGCTGGTGGGATGGGATCACTTATGACTTAGAAACAGATTATATTACTGGTCTTGATTTTTCCCTTGATATGATTTGTGGTATGATCCTTTTTAATGGCCTTATTTGCTTATTCCTTTCACATTTATCCAATCTAGTTTCACTTGATCTAGCTTGGAATTACAATATAAGGTTCCATGACATTAGTACTGTAACATCCGTATCCTTAGACTGGATTAATTTAAATTAATGATAATTAAGAATTTTTTAATTATATTAAATTAGTGTTAATTGGAGTTAATTATTATTATTTTGGGTAAATAATTAAAAAGTTGATTATCTTGTATTAAATTGATGTGATGTTATTGGGAGTTAATATTATTATTGTGGTGAGAAATGATAAGAATATAATATAAGAAATAAAGTTTAGATTTAATTGAATAGAAGTTTGGAAAGATAAAATTGAAGGGAAGTTAGGATGTAATTGAAACAAATGAGAGTAAATGAAGTTAAAAAGAAAGAAAAGAAATATAAGGGAGTAAAGTGGAGAATAAGTGGAAGAGTGGTTGATTGCATAGGAAGAAGTATGGGAGGAAGGAAGAAAGAAGAAGAAGGATAAGGAAGAGAAGAGTGAAGGAGAGAAAGAGAAGCAAGAGTGTCTGAAGCTTTGGAGAAAATTCAGATTCAGCAAGAGGAAGCAACAAACTAAGAATTTGAGCATCAAGCTGGTGAGTGGCTGTTTTTTATCAAAGTTTTATATGTATTTTTGTAGTGGATTTTTATTATAGAAGCTTTAAACTTATTTGGATTGTTAAATGTAGATCTAAGTTTATTTTGGAGAAATTTGATCGTTTGTTAGTTGATTTGCATGTTTGAGTGGTTGGGTAAACTTTTATTGTTGATTATTTTGAATTATGTCAATTTTTCTGTGTTATGTCGAGTTGTCTGAAATGATCAGGTGACGCTTGATCACCTTAAAGGTGACGCCTCTGAGGAAAGAAGACGACACCTCATTAACTAGTGCAGGGGCGACGCCTCTGTTAGAGTTAGTACCTTTATACCTAACAGTCGGTGCCTCTGCACTAAGAGGGCGACACCCTTGTGTGGAGGAGGCACTCTCTTACCTGAATTTCACTTTGTTTCGACTGTTTTTGATTAAATTGAAGGGTGGAATTGAACCGAACCTTAGAATAACATACTAGATCAATCGAGATGCTAAAAAATAATTGGTATTCTTAAGCATTGTTCATATTAGAGTATTTGTACTAAATAACTTATAAGATATATAAATACCATATATTACTGAGTCTTAGAAAAAGAGACTAAATTATTTAAGAAAAGAGTAAAGTTGGAAGTTTTGTGAATTATTAATAAAGAATATCAAATTGACGTAATTATACCCTTACAATAAAATGCGAATTATACAAGCTTTATGATTAATCAATACTTGAATAATTAAGGAATGACTATATATGTATATATATATATATAAAGATGAGCTGACCACTTGATTTATAACTGTCTTTGGGACAATGTAAGGATTCAGAGGTGCCTTTATGGCGAATCCTTGTGGTTAAACTGTATGCATACGAAACTATTATGAATGATTCTATGATTTGGCTAGTGTGGGCCATGAAAATAAGAGTTGGGATGTTATAAGAGAGTTTATTTGTATATTGTTGTTCATTCTAGGAAAATTTGGGGAAATAAATCTTTCAATGATAATGGTGATATGTAAGTATTGTTAATAAAGATATGAATTATGATGATAATGTTAAATATTCAAATGAATGAAATTCTCCACTCTCGTGGCAACCAAATAGAGAATTATAAAACAAATCAAATCATGAAAGTATGATATGATAATTAAGTCGATTTATATGAATTTCTGTATTATTTATAAATTGAGAATTAAGACCTCAATTTTCTTGAAATTGTTAATAGTTGAATTTAAATGAAGTTAAAGATTTAATATAATGGTTTATTTGCATTGAGTTTCAATTTTTGAAAAAGAAATCTATAATCTTTATTATGCTTTGGTTTGCATTATTATGAAAATATTTAAATACTTTTCATGTGATAGGAGTCTCTTATTAAATACTTTTATGAAAAAGAAGTATTATCCTTGAATATGTTATTTTGATAATAGTGTACATTTGTAAGTATTAAACAACTTTCAAATTATTATTGTATTTTGGATAAAGTATATTTTAGATCAATATTTTTATTTTAAGATATACTAACTGCTCACTGGATAATTTCCTTTCGGAATTACTCGCCACTATTTTTAAAAATATATTTTCAGCTTAGTTAGAGTCTAGCATATCAGTATGGCAGTCCAGTAGGCCACTATAGTGTATGAGGTTACAGCTGCAGAGACTTTGGTGAGGTACATAGTCTGCCATGACATAGATGCTGAGTTAGTCTTTAAGGTTACGGTCCTACCCATAGGAGCTGATGCACGTGTATCATCCGTGTGAGAGGAGCACCTCGATAGTGTCTGTACTATTTTTCGAGTCTACTACACCACCTCGCTGGATGTTTAGGTCACCCTCACTTGGGTGTAATGCAATCTACCATATGCATCTTTTTGGCTTTTTGCTTATGGCCATCTCTACACCCTTTAGTGCTTGATATGAGAGATTATTTTTGAGCCATTGGGCTAGATTTGTTTTATGAGGGTTTGGGACTGGTTGTGTTGTTTCTACTACCACCATCATCTTTCAGACCGAGATCTGTAGCACCAGAGAGATAGATGTTAGGGAAAATGATTCTGTACTGTTGTATTATTTATTTTAGCATCTAGTACTCTTTTATTATATTTTGATAATATATATATATATATATATATATATATATATACATGTTATGATGGACGGTAAGCACCTGAGTGCTTGATATTATTATATATATTTATTTAGTATTGAAGTTAAGTTATTATCCTGCCATCTCAAATGTTAATTTATAGATATATGATATAAGTGATGATGGATGGCATTCAGAATGTGAGAATGCAGTTATATAAGTAGTATTATCAAGTTACTCAAATATGGTGATTACATTAGCAGAGGTTTATAATAAATGAGGTTCAAATTTGTACAGATTTTCCATATCCCATCTAAGTGAATGTATTAAACATTAAGATCTAATTATATATATTGTGATTGTATAATTAAGAGTTCATTTAATTATTAGCTATATTAAGGATATTGGATATAATTGTGTATTAGTGGATTATGTTAGAGAAACGTGAAACAAATTTTGGTATCAGAGCTTAAAGTTATTAGGTTCTATAGATATTAAGAAATATCATATTACATATTGTAGATATTACGAGATATTGAGTTGATAAATATATATATATTATAATGATAAAGATTTCTAAAGTTGTGATTCTGATTTTCAGAAGATGGCAAGAACTAAAAGTGGACCAATTGGAAATCAGGATAGAGGTTATGGTTGTGGTAGGGGTAGAGGTAGAGGCAGAGGACATGAAGTCCAACCAGAGAGAGTTAGGCTAGTCGAGTTAGCCAACATTGTTAGTAGGAGTAAAACGTTTCAGGAAGAATCATCTCCATCATTAGCTTCTATTAGCAACGAGAGAGATGATATACCGAATGTTTGCACTGATATAGTTTAAAAGGAAGTTCTATGTCAGCTGCCTTAGCATCAATCTTTGAGCACGTATCTAGGAGAGCGAGGAATGTGTATCATGTACCACCACTAGAGATACCTGTGAATGTGCCGAACCAGCCAGCAGCTCCGGTAGTATATATAGATGTTACCAATTTAGCTAGAATAATGGCAACAATGATGACAAAACATGAGAGGTATAGGAAGCCCAGAGATATCATTTAGTATGCGAAGAAGTATGAGGCTTACGATTCCCACAGAACCTTGGACTCAGGACAAGCGGATAAATGGGTCAAAATAGTGGAAAAGGCCTTCAACATATTATAGCTTAGTGATGAAGAGAAAGTTGGCAATGTATATTATCTCATGTTTGGGAAAACGGATGATTAACTAACAAGAATCAGGAATATTTATGGGGAAGCCTTTATATGGTAACTCTTCAAAGAGGAGTTTGGTAGAGAGTACTTAATGGAGACTTTCTAAAAGCAAAGGAAGGCTGCATTTGTGAATTTAGTATAAGATCGATGTCTGTCAGGGAGTACATGGATAAATTTGAGGATTTGTACCATTATGTGAAGGATATTTACCCCACGAAGGAAGCTAAAAGTGATAAATTTTGAGATGGGCTACATGTATCCCTGAGAGCGAAGTTGAATTTTTATGCTAGTATGACCTTTTGAGGCTGGGTCGAGAAGGTGATAGAATAGGATAGACTTGATAAAGAGTTAGAATCTGCAAATAAGGCTAAACCCCATCAGCAAGAGGGATCTTCAAGACAACCTTGGAGATGTAATAATAATTGAAGATTAAGATTTAATCCCTATTCATGAGGTAGTGTGCGATCAGAAGGAAATTTCTGTTCATAAGGAAGTCAGATGTATGTGAGACAACCAACGCCTTCATTTTGACCTAATAGTTTTGGGAATGCTCCAAGAGCAGGAGTGGCAATGCCTTGGTGTAATTTGTACAAGAAGAATCATATGGGTAGTTATATTAGGAGTAGTGTGCACTGTTTTAAATGCAATGAAGTGGAACAGTATGCCCATGAATATACCAAGAGTATGTTTGGGGAACCCTCATTGCAAGGGTCAAGTGCTCCTAGATCGGGGAGAGTAGAAAGACCTCCTATTATTGCAAGGACTATTAGGGCAAGAAGTGAAGCTAGTAAGGCTCCACAAGCTCAGGAGAGGCCTACGGGATAAACTAGTTCAGCAAAGAATGTTCAATAAGCAAGGATTTATTCAGTGACTGAGAAAGATGCCGAGAATTCACCGGATGTGATTAAGGGTATGACTTTTATTTGTGATAAATTAGCTTGTGTGTTGATTGACCCTAGTGCAACATTCTCCTTTATATCATCTACTTTTGTCCTACATAATAAGCTAGAGTTATCTGATAGAGATGAACCTGTGTTGGTTAGCATGCCTATGGGGCTTAGTGTGATTTGTGATAAGATTATTAGTAATGTTGCAGTGAAAATAGGGAAGGATGTGTTAGAATAAGATTTTATACCCTTACCTCTAAATGATTTTGATGCAATTTTAGGCATGGATGAATTAAGTTATTATAAAGCCAATGTTGATTATTTTGAGAAGAAGGTGATGTTCGAAAGAGAGAATGGTAGAAAAATATATTTTGTAGGAGATAATAGAAAAGCTCCAACTAAGATAGTTTCAGCTATGACAGCTATGGAGTATTTTACAAAGGAATATGAAGCATATTTGGCTTTTGTAATGGACAAAAGCAAGAAAGAGAATGAATTAAAGGAAGTACCCATAGTGAATGAAGTTTGGGATGTGTTTCCAGAGGAACTACCGGGATTATTCCCTGAGAAAGAAATTGAATTTGAGATTGAGTTGTTACCAGGTACATTACCCATATTTCAAGCTCCATATAGGATGGCTCCAGCCAAATTGAAGAAGTTAAAAGTTTAGTTGTAAGAGTTATTAGATAGAGGCTTTGTTAGACCAAGTTTTTCTCCATAAGGCGCAATGGTATTTTTTGTTAAAAAGAAAGATAGGTCTATGAGATTGTGTATAGACTATAGGCAATTAAATAAGGTTACAATTAGAAATATGTACCCATTACTAAGGATTGAGGATTTGTTCAATCAACTTCAGGTAGCTACAGTATTTTCTAAGATAGATTTGAGGTCCGGATACCATTAACTGAGGATTAAAAAGTCTGATGTTCTTGAGACTACTTTTAGGACAAGATACAGACATTGTGAATTTTTTATGATGCCGTTTAGGCTTACGAATGCACCTACTGCATTTATGAATTTGATGAATAGAGTTTTCAAACCTTATTTGGATATATTTATAATTGTATTTATTGATGATATTTTGGTGTATTCCAAGTCTGTGTTGGAATATGAAGAGCATTTAAGGATTGTGTTGAGTATTTTGAGAGATAAATAACATTATGCCAAATTCAGCAAATGTAAATTTTAGTTAGATAAGGTGATTTTCTTAGGTCATGTGATATCTACGGAATGAGTATATGTGGATCTAAACAAAATTTCCGCCGTAGTGAATTGGGAACCACCTAGGAGTGTGATAGAAGTTAGAAGTTTCTTGGGGCTGGCAGGATATTATAGGAGATTTGTTCGAGATTTCTCAATAATTGCATCACCTTTGACTAAGTTATTGAGAAAGAATGTAAGATATAATTGGACTCCTGAATGTCAACAGAGTTTTGAAATTTTGAAGGAGAAGTTAACTACTGCTCCTATTTTAACTCTCCCTGTAGAAGGTGGTAGATTCGTGGTGTAGTGATACTTCAAGATAAAGGTTAGGTTATGTTTTGATGTAGGAAGGCAAAGTAGTTGCTTATGCATCCAGACAGCTAAGACCTCATGAGCAGAACTACCCCACATATGATTTGGAATTAGTAGCGGTGATCTTCGCCTTAAAGATATGAAGACATTATATTTATGAGGAAACATGCCAAATATTCACCGATCATAAAGTCTTAAGTATATCCTCAGTCAGAAGAATCTAAATCTAAGGCAAAGAAGACGAGTAGAGTTGCTGAAGGACTACAATTGCATAGTTTAGTACCACCCGGGTAAAGCTAATGTAGTGGTAGATGCTCTTAGTCGGGAATTGACTGGGAATTTTCATTACATTCATACTATTAGAATGCCCATGATGATTGAACTTAGGAAACTAAATGTTGAGCTTGGTGTACATGCACCTGATTACATTTTTGCCACCTTAAAGGTTTGACCAGTCTTGATGGAGAGGATTTTTCAAGCCCAAACAGCCGATGATAAAGTGCTGAAATGGATTGAGGATGTAAAAAGTAGGAAGAATAAAGATTTGAGTTGTGATGAACAAAGAGTGATAAGGATGGGGAAGAGAATTTATGTACCAAATAAAGAGGAATTGAGAAGAGAATTATTAGAAGAAGCGCGTTGTTCTACATATGCGATGCATCCAGAAAGTACCAAGATGTACCGGAATTTAAAAGAGAATTACTGGTGGAAAGGGATGAAGAAGGGCAGTGCGAAATATTTTTCCAAGTGTCTAACTTGCCAACAAGTTAAGGCAGAACATAGACACCCAGCTGGTTTATTGCAATTATTGCCTTTACTAGAATGGAAATGAGAATATATAACCATGAATTTTATAGTGGGTTTACTGAGGATGCAGTAAGAAAATGATGCAGTGTGGGTGATTGTGGATAGGTTGACAAAATCTGCTCATTTTCTAAAGATTAAAATAACGTATAGTTTGAACAAGTTGGCAGAGTTGTACATTAAGAAAATAATAAGGTTGCATGGAATGCCAGTGTCCATTGTATCAGATTGTGCTCCGATGTTTACTTCAAGATTCTGGCCCAATTTACAGGAAACACTCGGTACTAGATTGAGATTTAGTAATGCTTTTTATCCTCAGACTGATGAATAATCTGAGAGGACCATTCAAGTACTAGAAGATATGTTGAGAGCTAGTGCTTTAAATTTTGGTGGAAATTGGGATAAACAAGTGCCATTAATAGAGTTTGCATACAATAATAGTTATCAAAGCAATTTGGATATGGCACCATTTGAGGCTTTGTATGGTAGGAGATGTAGAACTCTTATTTGCTAGGATGAAGCAGGAGAGAGGAAGTTATTAGGTCCTGAATTGGTTCAGATCACAATAGATAATATTCAGAGAGCTAGAACTAATCTCAAGGCAGCTCGGGATATGCAGAAGAGTTATGTAAATCTTAAGAGAACTGACATTGAGTTTAAGGTAGGTGACAAAATATTCTTGAAAATATCTCCATGGAAAGGGGTGATAAGGTTTTGTAAATAAAGAAAGTTGAGTCCCAGGTTCATAGGACCATATGAGATTATTGAACGAATTGGGTCAATGGCCTATCATTTAGCCTTACCCCAAACTTTTGAGGGAGTGTATAATGTGTTTCATATATCTATACTAAGGAGGTTTAGAAGCGACCCCACTCATATTTGAAAGGATAGCCTGTAGAGTTAAAGGAGAATTTAAGTTGTGAAGAAGCACCTATAGCAATTTTGTCTAGAGAATAAAATATATTGAGGAATAAAGCTATTCCCTTAGTCAAAGTGTTATGGAATAATCACTCCCAAAAAGAAGCCACATAGGACCGAGAAGAGGACATTAGACATAGATACTCAGGACTGTTCTAATTAATTTATACTTGTATAAATTTTGAGGATAAAATTTTTTTTAGGAGGGAAAAATTGTAACATCCATGTCCTTGAACTGGATTAATTTAAATTAATAATAATTAAAGATTTTTTTATTATATTAAATTAGTGTTGATTGGAGTTAATTATTATTATTTTGGGTAAATAATTAATAAGTTGATTATCTTGTATTAAATTGATGTGATGTTGTTGGGAGTTAATATTATTATTGTGGTGAGAAATGATAAGAATAAAATATAAGAAATAAAGTTTGGATTTAATTGAATAGAAGTTTGGAAGGATGAAATTGAAGAGAAGTTAGGATGTAATTAAAAAAAATGAGAGTAAATGAAGTTAGAAAAAAAGAAAAGAAAGATAAGGGAGTAAAGTGGAGAAGAAGTGGAAGAGTGGTTGATTGCACAGGAAGAAGTATGGGAGGAAGGAAGGAAGAAGAAGAAAATGGATAAGGAAGAGAAGAGTGAAGGAGAGAAAGAGAAGCAAAAGTATTTAAAGCTTTGGGGAAAATTCGGATTCGGCAAGAGGAAGCAACAAACTAAAAATTTGAGCATCAAGCTGGTGAGTGGTTATTTTTAATCAAAATTTTATATGTATTTTTGTAGTTATTTTTATTATAGAAGCTTTAAACTTATTTGGATTGTTAAATGTAGATCTAAGTTTTATTTTGGAGAAATTTGATTGTTTGTTAGTTGATTTGCACATTTGAGTGGTTGGGTAAACTTTTGTTGTTGATTATTTTGAATTATGTCAATTTTCTATGTTCTGTCGAGTTGTCTGAAATGATCATGTGATGCCTCTTCATAGAGGTGATGCCCGATCGCTCAGAGGTGACTCCTCCTTAACCAGTGCAGGGGCAACACCTCTGTTAGAGTCGGTGCCTCTGTACCCAGTAGTCGGTGCCTCTGTACCCAGCAGTCGGCTCCTCTACACCAAGAAGGCGATGCCCCTATGCAGAGGAGGTGCCTCTACAACCTGAATTTCACTTTATTTCGACTATTTTTTATTAAATTGAAGGGTGAACTTGAACCGAACCCTAGAATAACATACTATATCAATCGAGATGCTAGAAAACAATTGGTATTCTTAAGCATTATTCATGTTAGAGTATTTGTACTAAATAACTTATAAGATATATGAATACCATATATTACTGAGTCTCAGATAAAGAGACTAATATTTAAGAAAAGAGTAAAGTTGGAAGTCTTGTGAATGATTGATAAAGAATATCAAATTGACGTAATTATACCCTTACAAAAAATGCGAATTATACAAGCTTTATGATTAATAAATACTTGAATAATTAAGGAATGACTATATATGT
>CATIWO010210042.1:0-10966 GCA_949673435.1 Macaranga tanarius
GAAAGTGCTAGGTGCATTAGTTAACCCAAAAGGCATAACTAACCACTCATACAAACCATATTTTATCTTAAAGGCAGTTTTCCATTCATCACCCTCTCTCATCCTAATTTGATGGTAACCACTTTTAAGATCAATTTTAGAGAAAATGCATGTACTATGCAACTCATCAAGTATGTCATCTAAACGAGGAATAGGGTGGCAATACTTAACTGTTATTTTATTGATAGCCCTACAATCAATGCACATTCACCATGAACCATCCTTCTTTAGCACTAACAAATAGGTACAGCACATGGGCTCATGCTTTCCCTAATTAGGCCTTTGTCCATCAACTCCTCCACTTGTCTTTGTAACTCCTTAGTTTCCTCAGGATTACATCGATATGGTGGTTTGTTTGGAATTTGCGCACCAAGAACAAAGTCTATTTGATGTTCAATGCCTCTTATGGGTGGTAATCCCTTTGGTACCTCTTCAGGAAACAAATCTGCATATTCCTTCAAAAGAGACACAAAAATACTAAGCAAAGACATGTCAATTTCGTTAGTAACAAAATATGCCTCTTTGTACATAAGTACAATCATTGGCATTTGAGAAAAATAGGCTCTCCTCACATTACTCTCTTTAGTATAAAAACTCTCTTTTTCTTTCTTCGTAATCTCTCGTTTTGCATACGCCTCTCTTGGGTTTTTCGCATCCCCTCTTTGCTCTCTTTTCTCACACCTCTCATTGGTTTTTTCACAACTCACCTTTTGCTGCGCATTTCTTTCTTTTTCTCTCACATACGCACGTTCTCTCTCTCTCTCATTATTTTTTTTATCTTCATACACCTTTTTAGGGGACAAAGGTGCTAATATAATATTCTTGCCATTCATGACAAAAGAGTACTTATTTGTAAATCCATCATGAATAACTCTTCTATCATATTGCCATGGACGCCCCAATAGGATATGACCCGTTTGCATGGGCACAACATCACATAGAACCTCATCATCATATTTTCCCATAGAAAAAGGAACAATTACTTGTTTAGTAACTCGAACTTCCCCACTATCATTCAACCATTATAAGTTATATGGCTTAGGATGTTTCAAAGTAGGCAATTTAAGTTTCTCTACTAATAAAGTACTAGCAGCATCAGTACAACTTCCCCCATCAATGATTAAGTAACATACCTTATCTTTAATGCGACATCTTACATAGAATATGTTGTCACGTTGTTCCTCCTCTTCTACTTTGGTTTGAGCATTCAATGTGCGCCTTGCAACTAGAAAGTATTTGTAGTCAACTTCCTTTAGGTCATTTTCAACATCATTTGCATCTTCAAGTGGTGGCATCTCACCTTCCTTTTTCTCTTCTTCACTATCATAATCCCCGTTAATAATGATCATGACCTTTTTATTTGGGCAGTCATGTTGCATATGGCCTCTTCCCTTGCATTTGAAACATTCAATGGTGCTAGTTTTGAGCTTAGGCGGCTCACTTAGATTTGAACTCCCTCCTTCCTTGGCTTTCTCAAATTTTGGCTTGGAAGTGTTTTGTTCTTTCCCTTTCCAATTCGGTTTATATTGAGATGTTGTTGAGCTTGTTTTGGTAGTCCTCCCTTTAAGTTGTTATTCCACTTTAAGGGCCATGTGGTACATGTCCTCTAACTCTACATATGGATGCAATTCCACTACATTCTTAATCTCCTTATTAAGGCCATTTAGAAATTGTGCCATTGTTTGCTCATGGTCTTCATCTATCTTAGCTCGGATCATGACTATTTCCAACTCTTAGTAATACTATTCAACACTCCTTGTACCTTGTCTAAGGCCTTGTAGATGATTGTGTAAGTCCCTATAGTAGTGTGTTGGAACAAACCTCTTGCGCATGATTGCTTTCATCTCTTGCCATGTAAAGATTGGATTTTCCCTATTGCGCCTCATTGAAACCAATAATTGGTCCCATTAAACTAATGCATAGTCCATGAACTCAACGGTAGCAAGCTTCACCTTTTTATCCTCAGAATAGTTATGACACTCAAACACAAAATCTACCTTCTTTTCCCATACTAGATATGTTTCGGGATCACTCTTGCCATGGAAAGGGGGTATCTTCATCTTTATGCTCCCAAGGTTATTGTCTTGCCTCCTATGCCCTTTAACATTATCATCAATGGAATCTTCATCATCATCATGCCATCTTCCTCTATGCCCTTGCCTTGGTGCAGTTTGAGTTGTGTTATTAGTGTTGTTGGTGGCGATGGTGGTTTGACCTCGCTCCATCCTCTCCATGCGTTCTTGAACCTTTTGATGGCTAGTCAATAATTGGTTCATCTTATCTTGCATATCACTCATAAAAAGCTTCTATTCGGGGTCTTTTTTCACCTATTTTGAATCTGCCATGTTAAACAAAAAGAGAAACGAAAACAAACAAAGGAAAACCTCACAATAACACTCCCTCACGTGTTTGCACTCAAAAGATGTCACTCAACACTCATGTTTCACTCAATTGATGTATTTACTCTTAATTTCATCTCTTATAGTTCTTATGGAACTTAAGCTACAAAATATCAAATTAGACTCAATATAACTCAAACAAAGCAAAATTAAACTTAAACTTGACTTAAGAAATAAAAGAAAAATGCCACAACAAAGACAATGGTCAATAAAACAAAAATTAAGAAAAGTTGGAGTAAGTGTTTAAACCCACCTGATGATACATAAAATAATGCTCCAATCAGAGTGAGACACCTGGACAACTAGAATCTTTGATCCGACATGTAATCCTCACTTTTACTCCCTGATTCACCTATGAAAGAGCCACATATTACCGATAATTAAAGAGGTCCCTCTGACCCTAAAGATCCCCTCCCGCAGTGAGGCCACTCTGAATCAACGGGGGCCCTATGAGACCCCACTCTGACTCTCATTAATTGCTCTCAACATCAGTCACCATCTTGGCACATCATATTTAATATCAACTACTTCCACTGTAGCTACAGGACTCCCCTCCAATCCTACTGTGACATGTGAGGAGGGAAATCCCACCAAATTTGCTAAAACTGGTAAGGGATATTTTTTTGAAATGTTTCCTTCATTTTTGGTTCTCCAAGAGAGACTTCAACCCCATTTTCTTCATCTATCCTTCACTATATCCAGATCCTTCACTTGAAGAATCAACCGATTCTTAATCTGATCACACACACACAGGGTACACTGAACACCTTCCACTCATGCTGACTTAGGTGTTGGAGGGGCTTTACGAAGAGCAAAGTCCTCCAGAGTTCTTTCTTTGTGTATCTACAGGATCAATGTTGACGTGGCCGAGAAGAACGGGGGACCATCAAATGGCGCCGTCTGTGGGAAAGGGTAGTTTCCAGAAGTCTTGAAAGCTATCCTTTGCTTTATAACCTTGTGTATCTATCCTTTGCTTTATAACCTTGTGTTGGAGCCACTGGAAAGCCCGAACGGTTGAAGGATTCTCGGGAAATGATGGCAGAAACTAGCTTGTCGGCCAGAAGGAAAAGTGAGTCCAGAGAAGAAAGGGAGCAAAGGAGATCACCGGTCCTCGATGAAAGGAGATCGTAAATAGTAGAGGTCTCGATTGCTTATTTGAAAGACTTGATGCATAAGGTAACTTATTTGACAGACATGCAGAAAAGATACCCAGTCACCCCGAATGTAACTCGTAGGAGACTCATTCCAAGGGAGGAGGATACAGAGGGGTCGAGTCTCAGGGCCTTGATGGGATCTCGTAAAGAGAGGGAGATGACAGCCACTAGGCCCTAAGACGAGCCGGGTGGTTTGGTAAGGAGACCAGAACAGCCCCGCCAAGAGGGCCCCAGCGGAGGCAGTGGCAGAGTGATAAGTCACACCTCCAGAAGGACCAAGGATGGAGAGTCACGCTCAAGAAGGTGGCACTCCCTTGTGAATGAGCGAGTTACCACGGTGACTAGATCCCACGCTGGCTCGTTAAGGGAGGATCTCGGTGTAATAAGACCCTTTATTCGCTTTGTCTCTTCTCCACACAGGTTGGAGGAAGACTATCAAGAATTCCTAGATTGGAAGAGCAGTAAAGCATAGTAGTATGAATTAGCCTGTCAGGTCATCAGCGTGACATCCCCGTTTGCAGAGTCTATTTAGAGGGAGCCAATTCCTTGAAGGTTCAAATTGCCTACCCTCCCTACTTATGATGGAACCACTAATCTAAGAGATCATATCGCAAAGTTCAAAGCGGTCGTCAAGTTCTAGACTCGGTTGGATGCTATATTATGTAAAATGTTTCTGACCACCCTTGTGGATGCCACACAGACTTGGTTCAATCACTTACCACCAAATAGTGTTCATTCTTTTACTGATCTCAGTAAGTAATTTGTCAGCCGATTCATATCTAGTATTCCAGCTGTAAGGGAATCCTCTTATCTAGAAACCATAATATAGAACAAAGGGGAAAGCCTCAGGGACTATATTTTGAGGTTTAATATAGAAGCGTTAAAGATACCACACTTGGACCACGTTTGAGCAATCGAGGTCGTGACTAAGGGCATAAAAAAACCCCCCATTCTTCAATTCCTTATCGAAGAATAGACCCTCTGACCTTACTGCTTTGATGGATAGGGCAGAGAAGTACATTCGACAAGATGATGCTTTTCGTTCCAGTCGATTCACCGTGAAGAGAAAGGAACCATTCGATGAACTTCTCCCTCTCAAGAGGGTCAAGAGAAGTATTGACACGGTACAGATGACCGAATCCCTTAGGGGCACTAAAAAGCTTTTCACTCCCCCATGAGATGATAATCTGACCCCGCTGGGTGCATCTAGATAAGAAATCTTGATGGTAATGAAAGACAAGGAATATGTGAAGTGGCCGAAAGAAATGCCGTCCAACCCAAGAAATCGGGACTAGAACATGTATTGCCATTTTCACAGGTCTGTGGGACACCACACTAACGAATGTCACTAGCTCATGTTGGAAATTGAACAGCTTATTCAACAAGGGCACCTCAGAAATTTTGTGAAAAATGACGATGATCGCCAGACACAGATCACCGCAGAAGGAGCTGGAAATGAAAGGTTAAAAAAGGATAAGCAGCAAATGCACCCTTTGAACATAGGAGCCAGTGGAGTTATCCATTGGATTATAGGGGAGACCAGTCCAGTCAATGAGGACAAAGACTGGTCCACAATAGCTCGATCTGAGAAGAGAAAGGACCAAGGGATAGCCGCATTGTGCTCATGCCCCATAACCTTCGATTCTGGTGATGGAGTGGGAATGGAGACTCCACACATGGATGCAATGGTAATTATGGCAGTGATTAATGATTACAGAGTAGAAAGGGTCTTGATTGATGATGGCAGCTCTGTCAACCTCTTGCCCTATCATGTTCTGAAAAGAATGGGGATCCGAGACAACCTCTTATTGCATGTATCCTCCTATTTGTGGGGAATCAGTGGAGTACCAGTTAGAGTAGAAGGAAGAATTTTCCTCCTCGTCACTATAGGAGAGGAGTCACACAAGAGAATGATTGAGAAAGGGAAAACAACGGTCGCTGAGTTCATAGTGGCTAAAGTGTCGATAACCTATAATGCCATAGTAGGTCGGTCAATATTATTAGAGTCTTGTGCTATATTGTACATCCGGTACCTATGTATAAAAATGCCCTCCAGGGCTGGTCCCATCACTATGAGAGGAAGACAGCTGAAAGCCCAGTATTGCCACTTCATTTCTCTTGTAGACGAGCGAAGTCATTAAAATAGAGGGGAATATGGCCGAATAAAGAACGGAGCCTATAGGGGACCTGGAAGCCTTCGCTATCTCAGAGGGGCACCCCGATAGATGTACGCATGTGAATGCTCATCTGGAACCACACCAGAAAGCTAAAGTTAGGGAATTTTTGGCGAGCCATCAAGGGGATTTTGCATTCAAACCTTCTGACTTACCGGGAATAAATTCAAGTATCATGTCACATCAGCTCAACGTCGATCCCAATGCTACCCCAGTGTGACAAAATAAGCATTTCTTCCTCCCTAGGAAGCAAGAAGCCATAAATAGGGAAGTAGATAAGCTAATTGAGGCTAAGTTTGTAAGGGAGGTGGATTATCCCTCTTTGTTAGCTAACATAGTCTTAGTAAAAAAGAACAGTGGAAAATGGAGGCTGTGCGTGGATTTTACCGATCTAAATAAAGCTTGTCCGAAAGACTGTTTTCCTTTACTTTCCATCGATAAACTTGTGGGTGCTACTGCAGGTTACGAGTATTTAACTTCCTTGGATACCTTATCAGGGTACCACCAGATCCCCATAGATCCTGAAGATGAAGAGAAGACAGCTTTCATCATCGAGAAGGGAATCTACTGTTATACCGCTATGCCTTTCAGGTTGAAAAATGCCAAGATTGGTTAATAAGATCTTTAAAAGTCAGCTGGGGAGGAATATGGAGGCTTATATGGACTATATGATAGTCAAAAGTAAAATATTCGAAGGTCACCTAGAAGGCTTGCAAGAAGTATTTTGGTATACTGGGAAAACATGGTATGAAATTAAACCCGGAAAAGTGTTATTTCTTTATCAAAGGGGGAAAATTCTTAGGGTATATGGTAAGCAGCAAAGGGATAGAGCCCAAACTGGAAAAGGTACAAACAATTATCAACATGTCATCGCCCTGCTGTGTAAAAGACATCCAGTGACTAACTGGAAGAGTCGTGGCCTTGCACAGGTTCATATCCAAGTCAGCCGAGAAATGTGTACCCTTTTTCAAAAAGTTGAGGAAAGCTTCAGCTTTTGAGTGGATCGAAGAATGTGAAAAAGCTTTTCAAGACTTGAAAGAATATTTACAATCCCCATAAATTTTGAGTAGGCCGGTAGGAGAGGAAGAATTGCTTATTTACCTCTCATCTTGTGATTAGGCGATCACTGTTGTATTGGTCAGAGAAGAAGGTAGAGTGCAGAGACTAGCTTACTATGTCAGTCGGGTCTTGCGAGGAGCTGAGTTGAACTATGCCCCCATAGAAAACCTTGCATTTTCCCTACTGATAGCTGTGAGAAAATTCAGAGTGTACCTGCTAGGCCATCAAGGGGTTATCAGGACTGATACGCCTCTAAGACAGGCTCTCCATAGGCCCTCAACAGCGGGCAGGATGACCGTTTGGTCTATTGAAATTGGGGGGTATGGCTTACATTATGAGCCCAGGAAAGCCATTAAAGCACAGAGCCTGGCAGATTTTATTACTGAGTGTAATTTCAACGCTGAGACAGAAGACGAAGACCCTAAGGAAAAAATAGCTATGATCCCTAATGTGGTTTCAGGACCTTCCGCTAGACAAAGTTATGAATGGAATTTATTTGTAGACGGATCGTCTAGCTTAGAGGGCAGTGGAGCAGGCATAATTCTAAAAGGCCCTCAAGTATTCTCCACTGAGTATGCGCTAAAACTCACATTTTCCACCTCTAATAACACAGCCGAGTATGAAGCTGTCATCTGTGGCCTAAAGTTAGCAGACGCCATCAACATATCAAATCTAAAGGTTCACAGTGACTCTCAGTTGGTGGTAAATCAGATAGTAGGGATTTATGAAGCAAAGGATAAAATAATATCGGCGTACCTTCAGCGAATAAGAGAGATAGTTGAAAAATTCAGACAGAAAGGAGTCCAAATCTATATAGTGCAAATACCACGTTCAAATAACTCACAGGCAGATTCTCTCAACAAGATTGCCTCGTTAAAAGAAGGGTTCTTACCTGGCCACATCCTCGCTGAGACAATATCCAGCCCCAGTGTCAACGTTGACTCTCCGCTCATCAATGGTGCCTCCTCACTGGCTGAAAGTAACTTAGAAGTGCACTTTCTAGAGGAAAACCCTTGTTGGATAGACCCCATAGTAGAATACTTGCAAACAGGCAGACTCCCAGAATATAAGGGAGAAGCACTTAAACTGTCCTTGAGAGCAGCGCGGTTCATCCTCCAGGAAGGCAAACTGTATAAAAGAGGGTACCATATGCCTCTACTACAGTGTTTAACTCCCACGGAAGCCGACTATGTGTTGCGCGAAGTCCACGAGGGGGTATATGGCACCCAAGTAGGAGGTCGGGCGTTAGCGGGGAAGATCATAAAGCAAGGTTATTTCTGGCCTTCGCTCTTAAAAGACGCCTCCGAGTTCATTAAAAAATGCAATGCCTATCAACGTTTCGCCAACATTATACATGTTCCACCCAACCAGCAAAATCCTATTCTGTCACCGTGGCCTTTTGCTCAGTGGGGAGTAGATATATTAAGGCCATTCCATATGGCTTCTGGACAAAGACGGTTTATAGTGTTGGTCGTGGACTACTTCACTAAGTGGATAGAAGCTGAAGCGTTGGCAACCATTACCACTCATAAGGTCATTAACTTCTTATGGAAGGAGGTGATATGTCGATTCGGAGTACCTAAGGTATTAATTTTAGATAACAGCAAATAGTTTGATTATGATAGGTTCAGAGAGTTCACTATAGGATTGAATATAGAGCATCATTTCAGTACGGTTTCCCACCCTCAGACTAATGGCCAAACCGAGGTGTCCAACCAAACTGTACTGTAAGGCCTGAAGAAAAAGTTAGAGGGGGCTAGAGGCGGTTGGGCAGAAGAGTTACCGGGTGTCCTCTGGTCATACTGGACAACTTCAAGATCTTTAACGGGTGAAACCCCCTTTGCCCTAACCGTCCAAACTGAGGCTATAATCCTGGTGGAGATAAGTATGCCTACTTTCAGAATATAGCATTGTGACCTCAGTAGTAATGGAGACGAATTGAGAATTAACCTTAATTTGTTAGAAGGACTGAGAGAGGAAGCTTCTATCAGAATAGCGGTGCAATAAAAGAATGCAGCCCATTATTTTGACCAAAAAGTCAAGTCGAGGCCATTAAGCGTGGGCAACTGGGTGCTACGGAATCTCGAGGCTACAGGGAAGCGAGAAGGTTAAGGAAAGCTATCCCCCAACTGGAAGGGACCTTTTCGCATCACAGGGGTGATTAGAGCTGGCACCTACTACTTGTCAGATTCAGAAGGCAATCACCTTCCTCACGCTTGGAACACCCAGCATCTGAAGAGATACTACCAGTAGTGAATTCTCAGCCCTCCTGAATATTCCAGGAAGCTGCGCATCATTTTCTTTTTGCTTTTGTCTATGTATCGACCCACCAGGGCCTGTTACAGGTCAGCGTGGTACATGGGTTGCTTTTGAATATTTTGTAAGTGGAAAAATCACGAAGTACTGAATACAACTATGCCAGCATGATTACTTGAATAAAGCAAGATTAATCAATGGGCATCATTAAACTCACAAGAGTTGTGCCCCAAAACGATAATCAATATCACACCGGGTACACTTTGGTACCCTCCTAAAGTCAATGGGCAAAAATCCCAAAGGAGCTCGTTGTGACCAAGAAAAATAAATGAATCCTTCCTCAACCCGGAAAGGGCGCCTCTAGAAGTGAGGTCGGAAATGAATCATCTACTTCCCACCCCCATAGGGGGAACCTCTAGAAGTGAGGTGGGAAACGAATCATCTACTTCCCACCCCCACAGAGGGAGCCTCCAGAAGTGAGGCAAGAGACACCCCGAATGTATTCAAAAATCATAACATACATATAGTTATCCCCAGGAGTGGAATAACCATAGCAATCTTATCAGAATCAATACACTCATCACCATAACTCAAATGAATACACTTCCATAAGATTTGTAGAGCAGCATTGAGGATAATTGAGACCAAGGAAACATATCAGAAAAATAACCAAAATATCTAAAATAAGTGCATAGAAGGCACCATTAAACATAAAGTATCAAATACAAAACAGTAGCAAAGATCACAAAGGGTCCAATTTACCCTACCAAAACAAAATAATATTTTTAAACAAATAGCCCACATAATGGCCACTATGATTCATTTACTCTTCAGGCCAACCGCTGGTAGAGGGATCACCGGGAAGGGTTATCTCTAATTCAATTTCTCACAATACCTCTTGAAGGCCAGACAGCTCTTTCCCCTCCTCTGGAAGCAGAGGGCTACTTTCATGCCTCACCGGGATCTCGGTGGCAAGGGGAGCAATTGTTACAGGACTTTCACTCCCAGCAGTATGTTCTTCTTCAGCTACTTCGGGGCTGCCCCCAACTTTGTCAAATGGAGAAAAATCCTGGCCCGGGAAATGTTTGCACACCTTCTTCAGAAGGTCCACCCAACCCTCTGTGTAGAAATCAGCTGCAGTGGAAGTCACTATCATTTGAAAGTCTTCAGATTGCTAGAAGTCCACAACAGCTTTAGACATTTCCCCTTTAAATTCGCCAGAATTCTTGAAATCCACTATGGCCCGAGAAACAGCTTAAGTGATGGCTTTCTATTTCTCAGAATCCTTTGCGAGTAGTTCTTTCTCCAACCTATCCACTTTAGTAGATTGTTCAAATTTTTCTTTCTCCATTTTGGAAGTCAAGTCCTTCAGAGTTTGAATTTGCGAGGCCATCCTAGTACATTCCTCTTGAAAATCAGACACGTGACTTTTCAATTGAGAGCGCTCCGCTAAAATTTTATCTACCTCTTCCTCAAAAGAGCGAGCTTTCAAGTCGTGCTCATAAAGGATCCCACAGAGCTAAAACAAAAATAAAAGATAAAAAAAAGAGGAGGAAAGAAGAGAAGAAAAAGAAGAAAAATAGAACAAACGTTAAGAGGGAACCTACCAGTTGGGCAGTGTTGATAGCGTGAGATCTCAGAGAAGCCGCGTCTTGATCATATAATTGGGTATGCTCCTTGGAGCCCATGTAAGTGTTATTGAGCAAGCATCGAACAACATTGTCTTGCAATGAGAACCTGATGTGAATCTAAGCACCAAGAATAAAAAATTATTTGAGGGTCAAAATTAGATTAAAAAACATGAAAAAAAAGTGCCCAAGAAGCTGCCACCATGATTGCACCATTGAGGAGGTCGAATTAGCATCAAATGAGCAAGCAAGAGAAT
>CATIWO010210094.1:0-24392 GCA_949673435.1 Macaranga tanarius
ATAAAAAGATTCACTAAGAATCTATTAGCAAACTTTTAACAAATTTGCTTTAGAAGGATAGTTTACAACGGAGACCTACCTTTTTGGCACTGTGAGAGTGAATGGAGTTAATGATGTGTTGTGCTGTGTATATGGAACGCGGGCACCATTAATGTAGCTTGATGTAATAGGGTTGTGGTTGGACCAAATGTAGCTTGATGTCTAGAACTGTGGGGCGGTTCTATTACCTTGATATTAGTTTGTGCCGTCCCGTCTGTTACCTGGTTCTATTATCTTGAACTATGTTGCACGGATACCTCTATAAAGAGTCGTGTCCCGTGTTGGAAACGTTTCGAATACCTACACGTGTCAGAAACTTCTCGGAAACGTTTCAGGGCCGTTTCCACACATATTTATAAAGTTTTGGGGTTATTTTCACAAATAAGATAAAGTTTTGGGGGTCGTTTCCTCAAATAAAATAAAGCCGATCTCTCATTGGATGAACCGAAATTAGAGACAATATTTTTCAATAAAGATGTCAATGAGAATGAAATATAATTAAGTAGAATATTTTTATAAATTGATATGTAAAATATTTTAGATGGATAATTATTTATTTATGATTATTGAAAAATTATATATTGTTAAGGGTGTTTTTATTTTATTTATAAATATAAGATAAAATAAAAATTTATTGATTTTGAGTTGTAAAATAATTTTTTAATATTTATAAATATTGTTACATATTTTAAAATTATTTTTATGATAAAACATATCATTAACCATGAAAAATATACTTTTAAATGGAACCTAATTATAATTTATATAAATTAAATTTTATAATTTTTTATATTTATAAATTTACCTCTATATTTTTAATATTTATACATTGACCCGATATTCCGTTTCTAGGATCTGTAATTTACCTCTATATTTTTAATATTTATGCATTAACCCGATATTCCGTTTCTAGAAATACCGTTTCCTCGTGTCTGTTTTTCTGTTTCCTCATGTCGCGTATCAGTGCAACCTAGATCTTGACATTAGCCTGTGCCGTCCCATCCATGCTGCCTGCTCCCGAGCCAAGACTCTATCACCGTTTTTTACCCACTCCAGAGTACATTTCAATTAAAATGGAGTATGGTGCTGTTTAAGGATTGATAACCAATTCTATAAGAAAGCTAATTGATTCAAATAGACTCACTCTCCAAAAAAGCTTATTGATTCAGATAGAGTCTCTGCCCCTGCTCATGGCATTTACAACGCGCTGTTAATGGAATCAAGAACACAACATTTATATAGAGGGAATGCACAGTGATGACTATATTCTTAAATAAATGATTGTACCAAAAATAGTAGAGCACGCAAGCAAATGAACCATTCCTATATAATACAGATATCAAAAACTGATTCATTGAAGCCAAAACACGCTAATTAACATGCAAAATTATGTCACATACAGATCATAGAGGACAAAAGCAGTATAAAAATTCCATATTCATCCACAATGTGAACCCAACGACCTAAAATCCAAAACGAAGAACAGGGCTCTACCAAATACGGAACAAAGTTTCACAATTCACTGAAACATGACTATCAAATTGTGTCAGCACCTAGCAACAGCGCAACCAACCCTTTCTAAGCCTTCTTCTTGTCCTTCAATGGCCCCTTAGGAATCTTACTTAAAACCTTAGCATCAAAGACAGCATACTGTTTCTTGATTTCGATCATTGCCTTCTCAGCAAATGCATCTATCTTATCATCATACTTCTCATATAAAACAGGCATTGTGTGCAGCAAGACAAAAGCTGCATGCAAAACCACAAAACTTAATATTAACAACAGACCGATATTCTTTAAAAGGTTCTCAACCATAATAGCGGCTTCATACCGGTATAGAATAAGGTCAGGAAATTGCAGCAACTCCCCACAATAGATAAGGCCCACAAACCAGCTATAACCTGATCAACCACAATAACATTGGCATTCAGGGTTAAAATGATATTGAACTCTAGGCACCAGAAACCATAAAAAAATGAAAGTATGAAACTTATGCTTTGTTTGGCAAAGGGAAGATAACATAAGGGAAAAAATTAAACTAGAGAAATGCAAACAAAAATACCGCTTATTTTACCCCCTGGTCCACTGTTTAGGAGAAAATGTGCATGGTAATCTTAGAATTAGTATTAATATGCTCTTTGTTTTGTCCTTCTTGAACTATCTTTCTCTTAAATATTTTTATACCATTTGAATTTTTTTATTTATAATTCTCAAGGTAAATAAGATTACAAAAGGACATCAAGAAAAAAAAAAAAATTGTTACTTTCTCTAAATCTATTTCTATTCTTTCCTCCCTCAGCTTCTTATCCAAACATTGTGTTAAAGTATCAAGAAGCCAGAACCACATAAACAAGTAAAAAAGGCTTATATACGACCGGTGCAATCTTAAGCACATATTAGCATGTCCGTAAATAAATAACTATCAAAATGTTTAATAATGACCATAGGATCACTAGGACATTACTAAAGATTGTTTCAAACGGTAAATAACATAAATACAAAAAGCAGTTATTCAAGTAACAAAGAAAATGTGGTATGCTAAAGACCACTCAAGAAACCTGTCATGAACCTTCTATTGAATTAACAGCAGGGGTCCAAAATCAAACTAATTATGATGCATCTTCCAAACAAAAAAAAGAAGTCCAGCAAGGGATATCCACAAAATTATAAAGTGAATCAACTCACAGACAGGAACTTCTTCAGATCCCTTCCTGACGCAATATCACGAAGAACTGTAAAACCACGATTGATCTCAATCCTGAGCGCAGCAGCTACCTGAAGAATAGGCTCCTCAGGGATATGAACTTCAGGAATACGTGGCGGGCTCCTAAAACCAACAAAACAAAAAGATAAAGTTAAGTTAAGTTAGTTAATCATACAATACAAACTCAGTTTCAACCTCACAAATAATAACTATCAACTTCTTACTTGTTGATGAAAGTAGACGCATTAGACCACAGGAACAGTATTGCAAGAGCAAGGATCAAAACATGGCAAATCAAAGTAAGAAGATGATATTCAATCAATTCGAACAGAATCCATAAAGCAGTCGCTGTACCAAGTACTCCAACCGAAACCTTCTTATTACGCCAGAGGAAAATGTCGGCCGCTATTTCAAGCATTCGAGGTTTAAACACATATCAGACACAAATACACAAATAAAGAATCACTAAATCACACTAATTATCAACTAATTACATTTCAATGATGCTTAATCACAATCCACAATATCAAATTCACTATTTGCTAAAAGAACACATCACACGCGGGCATTAAATATCTAATAACACAAAATAACCAGATCTAGACATCTAATAAAAATAAAAATAAAAATTCAACAGACAGTAAAAATTAAAATCGCGAAGCTAGATCTAATAACACAAAATAACAAGATCTAGATCTCTAATATAAATTCTGCAAAAATTTTAAAGATATATGAGGATAAAGATCAAAATCATGATCAACGGACAGAAATGAAACATACGTTTGCCACCACCGAGTACGTGATGGACGGGTTTTTCACGGCCGAAGAGGCGGTAAATTTTAGATTTCACGGACGACGGAGAAGAAGGAGAAGGAGAAGGAGAAGGAGACTTCGGCTTCGACGATTTCTCGTCGTTGTCGGAATCTGACGAAGATGATGAATCGTGGCCGTGGATCTTCTCCGATATCTTATCCATCAGCGATTCTCCCTTTGATTCCTCGTGTTGATGCTCGGCCATCGTTTTCTTCTGCTTTGTCCAAACCCTAAAACCCTAATAGCAGCAAACGTTTCGAAACGGAGGAGAACAACGAAACTTCCAGAGAGGCCGCTTCTGGTGTTTTTTTTTCCAATTTTGGCTAAAGCACACTCTCTCGATAAAAATGGAGCGTTTTTGTGGCAGAGTAAATCGTGACCGTTTATTTTATGGAAGAGATCTTGGCCGTTGGTAGGTTCGGTAACCGAAGCTAAATGTTTGGTTCTGTAAGTGTCCAGGATAAACGCATGAGTACACTTTTTATAGGGCGGAGGATTAACGGCGGTTAGAGTTGACGGTTTGTATGATATGACTTACTCACTTCGATGTTGAGGAGATTCTGTTAAGTTACGGCGTAGAGTGGTTAGTAGTTTAAAATTGAGACTGCACTGCTGCAAGGAAAGTCTAGTGTGTAGCTAGAGTGTACCCATTGACATAATTGGACCAATGATTTGTTGACAAGTAGATATGGTAGATTAATCACGCCATCTTCATTTTGGTGGAAAACCTTTGATGCTAAGGAAAAGAATGGAAGGTTAATTTAATGAAGGATTAAAGCAAAGCGTGCGTCGCGTCACACAATATTTTTGTTACGTGTACTTTATTTTTTAATAATTGAAAAATTTATATCTATTGAATACCATGACTAAATTTATAACACATTAATTAATATAAAACATTTAGAATATATTATAAATTTAACTATTCGGGCCAAAAATAACAAAAAAATTCATTTTAAATTCGAGCAAAAGAAACGAAAATAAACTTGAATTTGTGATAACACTATAGCCAGCCAACAATAACCTATATACGTATGCATTTAACATTCAAAAATAGAAGGTTAATAATAGTATGCTTAATTGTTAAGGCTAAAAGCAACATAACATGAAGCATTTGCATGTCACCATTACCAATCAATTTAAATTAGTTAGCAGCTTTGCACAATCTGTTGTCCTCCACAAATTGTGCATATAAATCATCTTCCGCAATGATACTTATAGAGAAAGGAATTAAGAGGTGAAAATTGCCCCTTGAACTCCTTGGTGACTCCAGGCATTTTCCTCCATGAGAAAAGATGTCACATCTAGTATTTGTCCTATGTTAGAAGTGTCCATTTCTCCTACCAATAAAATGTTATGCATTTAGATTGAAATAAACATCTATATCGTAGTGCACAAAGTTAGAAATTTGATGGCATTTTTTATAGGTGTTTCATCCTGTCAACATTTAAAATTTTAGTTTTTAAAGTTATCATATCAATTTTGAGATTTCAAGCCAACACTTGTGCAGTGCAATGGCAATTACCATTGGACTTAAAAAATTAAAAATTAGAACTCTAGAATTCGAATTATCGCCCTCTTAAATGCTAACACTCTAACAACTAACATATTAATCATTTCTTCTAAGCAAAAAAAACTTGAGATTTCAAAATCTCACAAATTGAGAAAAACAAAGAGAAATTTGTTACACCAATATTAAAAAAAGAACATAAATATATACTCACTCAAGACCCTTCTCCATATTTTTCCCACCATTTTATGTGGGCAAGAACAAAGTAGAATGGTTGTGAATTGAAGCCATGTGATGGGCATTCGAGAAACAAGATTTTGATTTCCTTATCATATGCTAGCAGATTTTTTATCAACTCAATGCCGAGACAGAGTTGCCATATCTTGCATAAATCATGCCTATCACTTCACACTACTAACCACATGATGCAAGTCACACCAATATATGTGAACCCCACAAAACAAGAAGATAATATTTTCCTTAGACACAAGAAAATGGTGGAGGAGCTAGGGACAACAACAAATGGATAAAACAAAAGGGATAGAATATTTTATCCAAAATATGAAATTCAATTAACTAATTAGGGAGCTACTTCAGGGAAAAGAAAGAAAATCAAGAAACAATGGCATGGTTTTCTTGACCCTACATCCAGTTTCTTTGCAACAGAAGCAATAATCAAAAAGTATACTCAAGAATGAGTAGTACAACAGTGCTAAAGAAACATTGTAGATTCAAAGCAAGGCAAAAAGAGGCAAAAAAAAAAAAAAAAAAGTTACAAGAACTATTTCATGGCCAAAAGTCCAGTAACATGGCAATGCTTTATATGAATTTTAGAGAGCCAAATCTTTAATTAAGTTACTTGCCAGCCATATAAAGTAGTGAGTAGTGACCAAACTTTGAAACATATTTTCAAGAAATGAAAAGGGAAAGATGTACCTACCTATTTAAAATAGAATGAACAAAGTGTTGCATACAGTTTGATTCTAACATTTCATTGCAGAGTTCACCATAACTGAGAAAAGAGTAGGGGATGGAAGAAGGGAAGCGACTGAAGGAGAAATCTATGAAGATTTATTAGATCACATTATCAAGTGAAATGGGGATGTAAAGAGAGTCTAATTTCATTGAGTTGGGCAGTCAATTCTTGGATTTCACCAACTGAACCACCACAATGCCAAGGTAAACAAAAAGGGCACTAATGGGATTGGTTGCTGGCATCTTTGAAGTTAAGTATAAGGAATGACAATTTTAGTATATTTAGTGCTTTTCTAGTTAGTAAAACCAACTTTTATTGAACCATACTTTTTGGTTACAAAGAAAAGTGAATGGAATATAGATTTTGCGATCTATTAATTATCAGATAATAGCATATCTAAAAATCTTGAATAATCAATAAGAAAAGCTGGACATAAAAGCTACCTTAGAATACACTCTTGACATTTTCCATGATTATCAAATCAAATGAGAAATTCTTTTTTCTGCATCAAAAATAATTGAGGGGGTCATATCTAAAATTTTCAAGATTCCATTTGATGCTTCTATGAGAAGATCAATAAAAAAGTTGAAAAAGTGATTGGACCCATAACATTCCTCTCTAGCCTAACAAAAAAGCCCATCATCCGCGGTACTTCAGATGCTCAACTCTTAAACCAAGAAATGACCATTAGATTATTTATGTAGGCCTCATTGATAAGTATAGTTGATCTTGTTAATGTATTTTTTTTGCACATAGGGGATAGAAAAACCCCTCAACCCAAATATTGAGACAGCCTAAAGGCTGAAAGATTATAAGAATCATACTAACAACTGGAAATATTATAATCTCACTATATAAGGGACAATCATATCAGTCTAAATCAACTACAAAGCTAATTTTTCGAAATAAATATTTAAACTGAATAGGGGAGTTACACATAACCAGCTTGTTAATGTTACTGCCCTACACTTCGATATGTTTGCATGAAATTAGCTATTGCTAGGACTCGGACTGGTAGAGGTAGTTGTGCAGAAACAATAAATTCATCAAGAAATTGAAAACATTTGGAGCAACGTGTGAAGCTGGTAAGAAGAGACAAACACAAGTACAAAATACAAGTTTAATTTGGCAGATGATGCAATGCAATCTTTCCAGGTGTAGCCATTTCTCTCCAAACCCAAGAACAACAAATATATTCGGTTCATCTCAAGAAAACAGAGGAGTTGATTGAATATGCACACAACAACAACAAGACAATCAAAGTTAACACGTCCCCAGCAGCACCAAAAAGCTATATTTGTAAGATTTTTCATTTGCTATATATATAGTTCTTTAAGCAATCAAAAAACATGAGTACCCACCAATCAAACAGACGTCTAATTTTCTTAAGAACCATAAACAACAAAAAAGAAATGGCTATAAGCCTGCAAATCATAGTGACAAACTAAATTTAATCAGAGGTGGAGAGTGACTATACATTACCTTAAAGAAAAAGGCTGTAACATAAACAAAAAGAACCAACCATAATCCTCTTCATTTTGATGCTTTGCATGAACATGAAGACGAGCACCTATGGATTGAGGTGTTTGTTGATTATAGCAGTTTCTTGGGGATTCTTTATTTTAAATTTTGACAGTTTTATTCTTGTCTGATGAAGCTTCTATCTATGGCACGGAGGGTGCTTTCGATATTCCAGACTCTGCCGTTGACATGTTAGTTGCCACTACAACTGGCTCTCGAGGGAGAAATAGAACATTCAAAACGAATATCCATTGGGTGCTACTGGGCATCATTGTTTACAAATACTAGACCCGCTGACGTTCGAGTTGTAGCGACAAGTTACAAATACGACGGCGTATCAAGTTGTAGCGACAACAAAAAAATTTCCGTCGTTTAAAGACGACAAAACATCTGGAAATTTAGCGACGATAAATTGCGTCGTTAGATGACAGGATACGACGTCGTTCAGTATCAAACTTTAAAACCCACCCGATTCTTAACTGGATCATCCACATTACTCACTCTCACAAGTCACCACTCACCACCATTTCTTCTTCGCCAATACCACTCTCAAAATCGCAAAAACCTCTCTTAAAACCCTTCCCTTCATATATTCTCAACTATGTTCAGAATCCACCGCTTCACCGTTGCCAAAAAACTCCGCTTCTTCTCCCAATCCGCGGCGGCGGCGGCAGCAGTCATCGAAGAACCACCAGTAACAGCTGCAGCCGCACTGACATACCTTAAAGAATTCCCAATTCCTGGTCCAGAACAGACAATACACGCAATCCCGCGAGCCACATCGGGCAAGAGCATAGCGGCAAAAGAAAGAAAAGCAGGGAGAGTACCCAGCATTGTGTTCGAGCAAGAAGATGGACAACATGGTGGTAATAAAAGATTGATTTCAGTACAAGCTAATCAAATTAGGAACATGGTTAATAAGCTTGGGAGATCATTCTTTTTGTCTAGGCTTTTTAATCTTGAAGTTAGACCTGAATTTGGGTCTGGTGATGTTATTGAAAAAGTCAGGGTTTTCCCAAGATTGGTAATTTTTAGTTTCTTGATTCTTGTTGATTTTTGTGTTTTTTGATTTTGGACTAGGAATTGGGGATGTGTTGGGTGTTGGGTTTTGTTTGGTTGGTGAAAAAGTTGTGATATTGGAATTTTTTTTTTTTTATACAGCTTCATTTGCATGCTACTTCGGATATACCTATTAATGTTACCTTTATAAGAGCACCTTCTGATGCTTTGTTGAAAGTTGACGTTCCTCTTGTTTATAGAGGAGAAGATGTTTGTCCTGGTCTCAGGAAAGGTAAGGCATTGCTTTTATTTTACCATATATTGCAATTTCGTTTGTCTTTTGAGCTCTTAATTAAGTACGCTAATTGCTGTGATTGTGAAAAAATTTGGTCTTTAATCTGTTTAGATATGGATTTTGTGTGTTATCATGTTGTATGTGAACTTATAGCCTAAGTATATGTGGATTTTATGGCTTCACTGCAATTAAGATCTTCAACAATTTTGCTGGATCAAAGTATCTGATTGATTATGTTCTTCTAATAATAATACACATTTAATGCTTTTTTGCTAGACTGCCTTTCAATAGTCTCGAAGAGTGATTAGATTGAGAATACCAAGATTTATTGGATTTCTTGAGGGATGTTGTCAAGTTGTCATTGAGCTGAAGTAGGAGAGATGACAGAATTACAGGCTTCCCATTTGTATAACCTCCCTGCCTTTCAATTGTCTTCTGCATGCTTGAATGAGCTTCGTGTTTAATTTGCTAGTAATTTGATGCTTGTAAAGTGTGTGGGTTACTATGGCATCAGGTCGCTGTTTACTCTCTATAGCTGTTATTCATCCGAGTACTTATCCTGGAGGCCTATTTGAAAAGAGGTTGGCCTTTTTTTTCTCTCTAGATTTGGCACCTGTGTATAGGCTAGTTATAGAACAAATAGCTGAAGCTTGGCGCCTTCCTATATGTGATTTCCCTATTATGATTGCATATTCGAGTCCTCATTTTCTACCTTTCAGCTTACCTACTTCCTCTCTGGATTAATTTTACATATCCCATAACTCAAACCTAAGCACGCATGTCCTTCTAGCTTGTTATCAGCAACTTACAAAACCACTGAAAAGTTGTTCTGAAGTGGCCTGCAATGGAGGTGGTGGTTTTGGCTAGAGGCAACAATTATAGGCTAATCTCGGTGTGGCAACAGAATTGTAGAACTGTTTCAAGTAAATTAAGCAACTGCAAACCTCGTAAGTGTTTATGGTTTGCCCTCTTCATTGGTCAACTCCATAGTGCAATTCGTTGTTTGTTAAAGAAATGGCTGGGCAGAACAGCTTTTTCATGTCAGTGCATTCATCCCAGCCTTATAGCTATAGATTTATTTCTTGTTCCCTGCAGTCATTGGATTAGCTATATAATGCAGCAGCTCTCTCCTGCAATACAAACCATTCCCACCCTATAGTAAATGTTTAAACCTAAGATATCCAAAATGTAATCCCAGCTCTATCTGTTTAGTTACTAACTGAAAAGAATCAGTCAAAATGGTTAGTGGGGATGGCCCATGGAATCTCATGGGCATCAACCAATGTGATTCAGGATTGACACACGACAATATCATTGCAAAGTTTTATTAATAGGCAATGGGGCGATGATAAATGGATCTTAATCCTGCTTGGCTGGCAAGTAGTGCATAAATAATGCTATAACCTGTCCAGTGGATCAAGCTAATTATCCGCTTGCTTGTCTCACTGAAGATCTTTTTAAATGGCAAGAAGCAGTCTCTTCTTCAATAGGCAATATTCCTTCTGGAAGCTATAGCATTTTCTAATGCTTCGAATTTTATGTTTTTAACAAAATCTGGTTTTTCGTTTAGGTGCTGGTTGATCTGACATGTGGAATTAAAATTGGCAGGTTCTTATTTGAATATCATCAAGAGGACAGTGAAGTTCCTTTGCCCTGCAGATATCATCCCGCCATATATCGACGTGGATTTAAGTGAACTTGACGTGGGCCAGAAGTTGGTAATGGGAGACCTTAAGGTTCATCCAGCTCTAAAGCTTGTTCAGCAAGCAGACCATCCTGTTGTTAAGATCAAGGACCTTAGAAAATCATAATAAACACTTCAAGGGCAAATATTTCTTGGCAAAGGGATCTACCACCACTCTCATCAGCATTTCAACACTGTAATCTAATATCAGACTAGTTGAGGACAAGTCTATTCAATTATTTGGTTGGCAATTTTTTTGGTTTTCTCCTTACTCTTCCTTTTTGGATTCCTTTTTGACTTTTGGGTAAGAGAATATATGGGATTTTGGGTGGGGGTCGGTAAAAGCCATTTTGGGCTGTGCAAGTTATTGATACAACGGAATAATTTCTTAATATCACTGTTGATCTTGGTGATATCTACAATATCTTCCTTCTTTTGTTGATTGATTTGATATCTAATGACAACAGGATCATTTAATTGAGGTTCCAGTCTAGAGATTCCCGATTGCTGCTAGCACTTCTTTCACATATTGCAAGCTGCACTCCAGCTCCTCATGCACAGGGAGGCTATAGTGTTTCAGTTAAAGATCTTATAAAATTCTTGGACCATCTTTTGTCAATTCACAAATAAAGCTGAGACCTGTACTGTGGATTCCATAAATGCATCTTTTTCCATACTGGAATTCATTGACAGCATGGATTTCCTTTTGTGCACCACAAATTAAAAAAAGCTAGTAACAGCAGCTATTCTTTTGATGAAAGGATAAAAATAATCCACGAAGATTCGTTTCTATGGTATTGATTGATACTTTTACTTTTCAGCCAATGTGCAGGGCCTTATATTTGCCTAAACTATGGTCTGACAGAATATATAGTACGTGTCTTATTATCTATATTATGGTTCGCTAGACCAGAGTCTATATTCCAAAATATAGAATTTTTTTTTCTTTTAATTATCTTCGGCAGCTACAAAAATTTTGATTAATCTAAATTAAACTGAATGTACTTATAAGTTTGATATATAAAATATAAATTTTTTGTTATTTGAACCAACCGATGTTGATTTCAAAATTTAGAATTTTATGGCATAAAAAATGTGTATCCACTACTCAATACTCATGCTTTACACGATGATTTCTTACAAGCAATGAGGTAGACAACCTTCTACACACGTTTATCGATAGGCAATGAGTGACATATAAGAGATTAGAAGTACCATTGATTCTTGAAGATGGCAGGCAAAGCTTCTAAAAGCATTCTCTTGCTCTCGTTCTTTCTGTTCATAGTTCTGTCTTACTCATTGCCTTTGTCAACGAACAAGAGATGGATAGTTGATGCAAAAACAGGAGACCGTGTGAAGCTAGTTTGTGTCAGCTGGGCTTCTCACTTGCAACCCATGTTAGCAGAAGGTCTTGATAAGCAGCCCCTGAGCTTCTTAGCGTCTAAATTGGTTGAGTATCACTTCAACTGTGTTCGTTTCACATGGGCAACATACATGTTCACTCGCTATGATAAGTTAAGTGTTGCTCAGTCTTTTGATTCTCTAAATCTAACTAAGGCTAAGGCAGGTATTGCTAGGCATAATCCTTTTCTACTGAATTTGACTCTTGTTCAAGCCTATGAAGCTGTTGTTGATGAGCTTGGAGCTCATGGCATAATGGTGTTGCTAGATAACCATATTAGCCAGCCCAAATGGTGTTGTAATAAAGATGATGGAAATGGGTTCTTTGGTGATGTCCATTTTAATCCCAAAGAATGGCTTAGAGGATTAGCCATTGTAGCTCAGCTCTTCAAGGGTAAATCTCAGGCAAGTTCTTCAAAAGTTTCAACTGCCCCTAATGATATTTACAGATCTTCTAAACTATTAGCAATTTTTGCACAATTTTGGTACAATTTTGATAATTACTGAACATTGTAGGTGGTTGCAGTGAGCATGAGAAATGAACTACGTGGACCTCATCAAAATGCAAACGATTGGTACAAGTACATCCAAGAAGGAGCAAGAACCGTTCACAAGCTAAATCCTGAAGTACTAGTGCTTGTATCAGGTCTATTATGGGGCACAGACCTCACCTTTCTGAAGAAAAAGCGCCTGGCCTTGGGATTGAACTTGGACAACAAGTTGGTGTTTGAGTCACATTGGTACTCGTTTAGTGGAGACCCAAAAGTGTGGGAAGTAGAACCATTGAATAGGGTTTGTGCCCTTAAAACTCTAACCCAAGTTAATTCAACTGGTTTTGTTATTACTGGTAAGAATCCTGTTCCTCTTTTCTTGGGTGAAGTTGGTATTGATCAAAGAGGTGTGAACCAGGCAGATAACAGGTTCTTTCCGTGCTTCTTGGCCTATGTTACTGAGAATGACCTGGATTGGGGCTTGTGGGCTTTTCAAGGAAGCTATTATCTCAACCAAGGTCTGGTAGGACCAGAAGAGACGTATGGTCTTTTGAATTCTAACTGGGACCATCTTAGAAGTCCAAAATTAAATGACAGATTGTGGCTTATAATGAGGATGATTCAAGGTATACATATGACACTAAATCCTTCCTTTTCATTTAAACCATAATCAACATTTTATTAACAAATTATCATTGAACACTGTTTTGCAGATCCTAATTCAAAATTTGCAACCTCTTCTTTACTGTTTCACCTACAAAGCAGCAGCTGTGTCCAAGCTAGTGAAAACAGTGAAATTTATGCAAGTAAATTCCAAGAACATAGCAGATGGATGCATGATGGAGATGGGGCACCAATAAGGTTGTTGGGTTCTTCTATATGCTTGAAAGCTGTTGGAGATGGACTTGAACCAATCCTGTCACATGACTGCTCAGGGCAGCTAAGTTCCTGGAAGTTACTTTCGAAGTCCAAGCTTCATTTAGGTGTCAAAGATGAAAATGGAGAGTATTTATGTTTAGACAAGGAATCTTTAAATTCTTCCAAGATCCTGACTCGAAGGTGTATTTGTATTGAAGACGATTCTGATTGCCAAGAAAATCCACAAAGCCAATGGTTCAAGCTTATTAAAACTAACACAGAAAGTGGCTAATGAGTATTATGTGGAATAATAAACAAAAATAATAATATCAGTGTCTATGTATTAATGGATCTTGGCATTGTGTACCCTGTAGTGGACTAATGGACTTAACCTTCAAATTATTTTTCATTCGAGTACTCTGTGACTATCTTGCTGTATTTTATATTATTTTATTGAGTCCTTTTCCAATATACATGTGTTATTATATAAATGAAATCAGAAATCATGAGACTAATTTTATTTAATTACAGTTCTTGATGTATATATTCTTCTCTTATAATGAACTACAAATTACTGAAAACTGACCTACTTACTACCTACAAATAAAAAAAATTACCCCCTAGATAATTATGATAAATTACACTAGGAAGTAAATTAATGTTATTGCAGTTCATGCATATATATCTGTCCCAACTACACTTTTCTTGTTCTTTTTTTATTGTGAGATACATAATACCCATCTTGGATTGACCTTTTAAAGTCTCACCTCTATATCTCTTATCAACAAAATGGTGAAGAAAAATAAATATTTGGAGAAGATATACTAGCAAACCTAAATTATCATATAGAAATAGATAAAAATTTATCCATACGTGGTATATGATTATGATATGATCTGTCATACCCCCTCAATATCTCGTAACAAAATACCAAAAATTTTTCTCTATCCCCTTATCTTCAAATTCATATGTATGTATATGTGTATAAATTAAAATGCAACAGAAAAGTAGGACACAACCCACTTTTAATTTTCTCTCAGAATCTTCAACTATGGCAGGAAGAAGTAAAAAACTCGAACCCATTATTCTCCTGCTTTCATTATGCTTACTTCTAGCAATTCCTTGCTTTTCTCAGCCATTATCAACCAATGGAAGATGGATAGTTGATTCAAAAACAGGGCAGAGAGTGAAGCTAGCTTGTGTCAATTGGCCTAGTCATTTGGAAACTATGTTAGCAGAAGGTCTTCATGAACAGCCATTGAAAAATATAGTGGCTCTTCTTGCTAAACAGAGGTTCAATTGTGTTCGTTTGACATATGCAACTTACATGTGGACAAGGTTCTCTAACAGGACTGTGTCAGAATCTTTTGATTTTTTACCAGAAGCTAAACAAGGAATAGCTGAGAACAATCCTGATCTATTGGACAAGACCCTTCCTCAAGCTTATGAAACTGTTGTTGATGAGCTTGCTGCACAAGGTGTAATGACTCTTCTTGATAATCATGTTAGTAAACCTACTTGGTGCTGTTCAGAAACTGATGGAAATACTTTCTTTGGTGACATCTATTTTGATGTTAAGGAGTGGATACAAGGTTTAACCGCGGTTGCTACTCATTTTAGGGGCAAACCTAAGGTATTCTTGTTTATTGTCTTTGCATCGAAATTGTTTCATCTATATATAATAAATGATTCAATATGCATGTTTTGAGTTGTTGAATCAAATTGATATTTGAGCATTAAATTAATTGTTTATATTTCACTCTATGTACACATATATATTTGATGCCCACGATATTTGGTAGGACTCCGATTATTTTAAAATTCCTTGTGGACCTCATAAGGGGCAAAAACTCTCTCAACACATGTTTCTCTATACATAAAACTCAAATTCGGGACTAATCATGGTGTATCCAAAAGTTAAATCTTGTGAAGTGTATGTTTTGCATTGTCTATAATTAACAATTGTTAATTATATAATTTTGTGTATTTATTGTTGTTTGTAGGTCATGGCAATAAGCACTAGAAATGAGTTAAGAGGACCATTGCAAAATCGAGATGATTGGTATAAATATATTCTTGAAGGAGCAACAGCAATTCACAATGCAAATCCTGATGTACTTATATTTGCATCAGGGATTAGTTATGCAAATGACCTCACTTACTTGAGGAATAAAACTTTAGGGACTAATTTTGATAACAAGTTAGTGTATGATGCACATTGGTATCCTTGGAGTTGGGAGGATGCTGACACTTGGGATGTTGAACTCTTGAATGATGCTTGTTACAGAAAAACCCAAAACTTCATTAACCAAACTGGTTTCACTTATGCTCTTGCTGACGATCCAATTCCTCTATTTATGGGTGAATTTGGTATGGATCAAAGAGGTCTGAGCAGGGCTGATGACCATTTCTTGAGCTGCCTTTTGGCTTTTGCTTCTGATGTTGACTTGGATTGGGGCTTGTGGGCATGGCAAGGAAGCTATTATTTCAGAGAAAATAAAACTGACTTAGATGAAACTTTTGGTGCCCTGGACCACCACTGGAGACGTATCAGAAGTCCACAATACATGAGCAGACTCGACTTTGTTAAGAACAAGCTTATAGGTGAATAATATATACGTGACATTTTTCTGTTTAAATCATCTATATTCAGAGCTTATTTGACTCTGATTAATTCAGTTCAACCTGAGTAGGACGGACTAATAACCCTTTTCTTGGTTATAGCATATAAGAGATGGCACTTTTTTTTTTTTCGTCTTTGCAGAGCCAGGTTCAAAATCTCCTACATCATATATAATGTTTCATCCACAAAGTGGCACTTGTGTCCATAACGATGGTGAAAAGGATCTTCTTACAGGAAATTGCAAGAGATCAAAAAGATGGAACTATGCAGGAGATGGAAGTCCAATAATATTGGAAGGAACTAACCTATGCTTACAAGCTGTTGGTGATGGATATGCACCAATTCTTACTAAAAACTGCACAGGCCCACAAAGTTCTTGGAAATTGCTTACAGCTACTAAACTTCATGTGGCTACTGTTGATGAGACAGGAGAGTATCTTTGCTTGCAGAAGGAATCACCTCTCACTTCAAGGGTCATAACTAGCAGGTGTGTGATTACACTTTCAAGACCAGAGCGCCAAAGAGATCCACTTCAAGACCCAACTATGCAATGGTTTAAGCTTGCTAGTACGAATGTGTAGTTGGCCTGTTATTTAGGGCCAGAGCTGGCTCTTCATTAGTGTCAGCTAGATTCTGCCTATCTGTGTTGGTTATAAGTGTTTAATTTCATTTTGCGAATGTATGAGTGAAACATGGTATAATTGGTGCTATATCAATGTCTAAAAGGACAACAATTTTAGTTTTTAATCCATTTTCAAAAGAAATTGCTTTTCTATTTTTTTCAACATTGTGTTATGAACAATAAATTATTAAATATTATTTTTCATATGCCAAATAATTATAATGAACAAATAAATAATTTTCTATAGAAATTGTATGAATAGGGGGGCATCCCTGCCAATTAAATTTTTTCAAAATAGCTCCCCCAAAATTTGATTGATTCCAACCTCCTTCCATTCTCATAAAATAAACTTAATATATATTTTTTTTATTTGAAAAAAAAAATTTACCCTCTAAATTAAAGGATTCACCACTGATTATATTCCCTTGTTATTATTTTTTTCTACATGAAATAATATTAGTATGTTAATTTCTTAGTTTACAAGAACGTGGAGACTATTGGGCTCTTTCATTTTTCATTATTTTACCAGCAAAATAAACAAAAATAAGATATGATTGTAAAGATAATTTGCCAAATTGATAAATCCTAATTGGAATTGGATATGGCACAATTTGAATTATACCAATGTTTTATATCATTACAGTGGATGAAGTATAGTCCAACTATAGTTCTTTTCTTCAATTAATTTCATATACATCCCACTTCCGGCTAAAAAATTCTACCAATGATAAAATAGTTTATAATATATAGAAATTAAATAAGATAAATATTAGTGAACGTTATAGCCTATCTTATCACATAATTAATTATCTATAGCTAATCGCCTCTATATATATACAAGGCATAGTTCATTAATCAGAAAAATATAGATGAAATAACGATTTGTAATCATGAAATTGTTTAAAGCCATTCTTTTGCTGTCACTATTTTTTGCACTAGCAATTCCTTGTTTTTCTTTGCCATTATCCACGAATGGAAGATGGATAGTTGATGCAAAAACAGGCCAAAGAGTGAAGCTAACATGTGCAAATTGGCCATCTCATGTTGAGTCAATGCTGGCTGAGGGTCTTGACAAGAGGCCATTGGAATCTATTATTGGTCAACTTGCTAATAATGACTTCAATTGTGTTCGTTTTACCTATGCAACTCACATGTTCACTCGATACGCTAATCGCACTATCTTGGAAACTTTTAATTCTTTGAATCTAACAGATGCTAAAGCAGGACTTGCCGAGCATAATCCTTCTTTTTTGAGCATGACCCATGTTCAAGCCTTTGATGCTGTTGTTGATCAGTTTGGAGAGCAGGGTGTAATGGTAGTGCTTGATAATCAGGTTAGTAGGCCAACTTGGTGCTGTGGTTATGACGATGGTAATGGGTTTTTTGGCGACAAAGATTTTGATGCCAAAGACTGGTTACAATCTTTGAATATTGTAGCTGAGCGATTCAAGGGCAAATCTCAGGTAACTAACTATAAAGCTCCCTCAATAGTTTTATTTTTGTGTTCATGCTGGCTTCAATCTTTTAGTTCTGTGTATAACAATATTTATAAAGATTTTTTGGTCCGTATGGATGCAATTCATCCGGTCTAAAAGTCTGTCTTTCATAAGCAAAGCTCAATTTTAAAATAATTTTATAAACATTTATATTAACATAAAAGTAAGCTAAATTTTAAAACAATTTTAAAAACATTTATATTCACATAAAAGTTTTAAGGTCCGCAATATGGGAGACTTTTCTTCTCCATATCGGGCCTCGACAAGAATTTTGTTCCAAATTTTAACTCTACTTGCATCAAACCTTAAATATTACCATATACATATTTTTCAACTACTATATCTAAAGATGTTTTATATGTGTTAATATTTTAGGTCATAGGATTAAGCACTAGAAACGAGCTACGTGGTCCTCTTTCAAACCAAGATGACTGGTACAAGTATATGATTGAAGGAGGAGAAACCATTCACAAGGCAAATCCAGATGCACTAATCTTTGTTTCAGGCTTGGGGTATGCTAGTGATCTCAGTTACTTAAAGAACAAGTCTTTGGACACTAACTTTGATAACAAGTTAGTGTATGAGGCACATTGGTACCCTTTTAGTTGGGGAGTTGGCAAAACATGGGATTTGGAGGATGTGAATGGAGCTTGTTATGACAATACACAATACTTTGTGAACCATACTGGTTTTGTCATTGATGCTGAGAAGCCTTTCCCAATGTTTTTGGGTGAATTTGGTATTGATCAAAGAGGATTAAGCAGAGGTGATGAACATTTCATGGCTTGCTTTAATGCTTATGCTGCTGGTAATGACTTGGATTGGGGTTTCTGGGCATGGCAAGGAAGCTATTATTATAGAGAGAACCAAACTGGCATGGAGGAAACCTTTGGAGTCATGAATTATAACTGGAATCATGTTAGAAATCGGGAGTACATGAGAAGAATGGAGATTATCAACAGGAAACTTCAGGGTATTTAAATTTTATTACATTGCCATTTTCATAAATTTTTCTAATTAATGTTACATCATATATTGGAGACATTTTATTTTATTACTTCTTTGTAAAGTTTTTAACTCCTGTTAAATTTAAAAGAGTTTTGTTGTCTATCTAGTTCAAATTGAATTAACTAAAATATTGAGGACTCTAAAAATCAGTCCTGTCAGTTAGTTGTGAAATTTTTACTATTTTGTTCAGGTTAAATTGAATTAGTTAGAGTAAAAAAAAAATAGAATCATTCCTATATACCTATATGCATGAAGTGAAACACTATATATTGATTTTTTTAAAAAAAATTTGTCATGCAGATCCAAGTTCCAAAGCTCCAACATCCCATCTATTGCTTCATGCATTGAGTGGAAAATGTATCCACACAGATGGAAAAAATGGAATATATGCAAGAAGATGCATGTATCCACGCCATTGGAGTAATCAAATGCGATGGCTTCATGAAGGAGATGGTGGTCCGCTCAGGTTGGAAGGGAGTAAACTGTGCCTTAAAGCTGTTGGAGAGGGTCTTGAACCAATTCTCTCTGAAGACTGCACAAGCGACCAAAGTAAATGGAAACTTCTTTCAAAGACTAAGCTTCACTTGGCTACCACAGATGAGACTGGCGAATATCTTTGCTTGCAAAAAGAATCTCCTTACACCTCCAAGATTCTTACCAACAGGTGCATTTTCATGCATGAAAACCCAGAATGTAATCATGATCCACAAAAAGATCCAGTTTCTCAATGGTTTAAGCTCGTCAAAATAAATGTGGTTTAGATTATTTAGTATTTTCCATTTCTATATGGTGTTAGTTAGGTTTCTTTTTTATTAATTTTTTCCTCAGGAAGCTAATGTTTTGAGTTTGTTTTTGGTTATTGTGAACTTATAATTAATTCATAATTAGATAATATATATATATCATTTGTTTGATAAAGTGTTTTTTATTTCTTGGTGATTAGGCTATTGATTTGAGCAAAAATCTTTGGCTCATGACGAAAAATTTTGTACATTTAACTTAAATCCAAATAACAAATTTGACACGTTGGACCCAGGTTAGCTGAAGGTCTTGACCCTTAACATGTATCATATGAGAAGTGCGTACAAATCAATTCAATTCAATTGTGTACAACATAACTGTTCTTGAGGCCTTTGAAGCTACTGTTAATGTTCTTGGTGCAAATGGCCTAATGGTGAAGGATGATCCAACAAGCCAATAGTTCAAACTTGTTTCAAGAAATGTCACAAGTAAATAATTGAACAATTTATGATAGAAAAATAAAGTAAATAGCTATAGAGGGTACATTATTCCACCAAAACAATTAAGATGATCTTCAAAAAGAAATTTTAGATCACCATAGAGGCAACTAAGTGGTTAATTATTGCTACAAAGATTAACAATTATGGCAAGTAGTGGGTAGAAGGGGGCCCAATGATGCAATAAGAAGGTGATAATATATAAGTACAAAATGAAATTATAAATCGGTAATGATTTATGTCGCTTTAAATGAGATCTATTATCATTCGTTTTAAAAAATTTTAAATTATTTTTCACTTGTTTTAAATATTTTTTTATTAATTGAACAAAAAAAATAATTTTTAAAATAAATTTTTTTCTTTATTTAGTGAGTGATGATACTGCTTATATCATTTTGAGAAACATATATCATTACCATCATAAACAGTGCCGAAATGATGATTGGTGTCTCAAATCTGAAAGGGAAAAGTTAGGGGCGGGAGCTGGCCTTGGTTTCAAAAGAACACACAATTTTTTTTTAAAAAAAAAATCAAAGAACAAAGTTGGCAAAAGAAGACAATTATGGGACACTCTTTATCCTCAAAAAAGAAAAGTTAGGGGGCAAAAAATGCCGAAGTTTAGATTATACCATCATGATTTTCATGGGAGTTTTATATAACATTCAAAGAAGAAAAAAAAAAAAAAAAGCAACATCTTATGTGTAATTTTGTTCTATAGTTTAGCTGGCGTACAAATCACAATGTGGGGCAGATTTCCCATATATGAAAATCTTCTTTCCTTTTTTAATCATTGTAATTATTTTTAGTCTTTCTTTTTTCAATTAAGTAACTTGTTATAGTTATAGTATAAACAAATATCAATCTCCTCTATAATACTCTTTTTTAATAATCTTATATATAAATATATACGTTAATACATTATGGACAAACAAAAATTTTATTTTTTAAGGAATAGACAAATAGCATTATTATTATAAGTGTTATATAATAAAGTGATTATAATGTTTTGTAGAACTAAACTCATATGTTAAAAAACATATGTCAAAGTGTGAAGATTGTAGTTTTGCATGACTCTAATATTATATTGAACGGCTCTGATAGTTATACAGACACTAATACAATTTACATTTATAGCTATAAAATTTTATCATGAACATAAAAATTATAGCTAAATATAATTTATAGCCACGGAAATTATAACTATATAGCAAATTATATAAGTTAAAAATTTATTAGCCACATGCATTAAAGTTATGTAGCTAAAATATTTAATATATATTTAGTTATATACATGTAATTAGCTATAAAACTTAAATTTGTAGCTAATAATATTAATTAGCCATGACAAAAAATTATTTTGTAGCTAAAAATTAACATTTTAGCCATGATATTTGAGTTTGACATCGTGGCTGATTAAAAAATATTAGCTACAAAAAAAAGTAAATCCGTAGCTAATTTAAATTTTAGCTACAAAAATTAAACCGTGGCTAATTAAAAATATAAAAAGTTTCATATCTCACATTGAAAACAAGTAAAAATAATTTTTTTTTCAATTATAAATAACTCATTAGTTTTATTTTATGTTTAAGAATATTTTTTTAAAAAAATATAATGCTACACTTAAGTAGCATTTATAAATAAAACTAAATTCAATTTAAAAGAAACTAAAATTTAAATTTAAATTTAACTTTTCAAAAGATAAAAAAAATCATAATTTTACTATGATCACATGTTTTATTTGCAGTAAATTTTACTATATATATTTTATTTGCTACAAACTAATTCTTTTGTAGTTAGCTACAGTATTTAAATTTCATAGCAACTAAACTTAATATATTTTTAGAATTTAGTTTCATTAGTATTATTTTTGTAGCTAAAAATATTTAAAACAGCTACAGAATACTTAAATTCCGTAGTTAATTTTTAGTCACGCCATTTCTTGCTACGGAACTTATTTTTTGTGGCTAAATCATTTAGCTACGGAATTTTATACATTTAGCCACAAATTGATTTGAAGCTATAGATAAGAATTATTGTAGTGAGCTCTGATAGCTCTGTTTTGTTTCTTGTTACTGTTCCTTTGTCTTCTCTACTGGATATTGAATTTGGTAGTTTTTTGGCCATCCAAAAACCCTTTCCTTATATATATCTAAATCTATGTAAATACTTATTATTAAATCTAAATATATGGATACTAGTTATATATATATCTATTGTATGTTAGTGGTATTTCTTATTTTGTGCAAATCTAGCTCTAATCTTGTTGTATTTTTTAAAAATCTGGATCATGATTCATGCCTCTCATCTGTAAAGCAAGCCTCACCAACTGTTAGATAAGTTAAAAGGAGAATTGTTGTGGGTTAGAATCTTGCTATTTGTTTTTGTATCTAATAGATTATGTAAGTTGAATTTTAGTTAGTATTAGGCTTTGGTGTTTTTTTTTTGTGCTTTATTCTTGTAAAGTCCACTCTCATTCATAGTCAATCCACTCATCTGTTTTGACTATCTATAGTTTCTTATTTAGAAACCTCTACGATGGAAGAGATTAAGTTAATGTAGGCAGGTTTAGTTACTTATTATCTAGCTCTCAGGTGGTTGTAATTTGTAAGCAAAGCCTTTATAGCTTTGAGTTTCCTAAAGCTAGTTGTTTGTTTTTCTGATGAATGATATCTTCATCTAGATAAAAAAAAAAATTGTATTTACATTTTTTTCCTTGCCCAATACTTTGAAAGAATTTATAATCAATTGAGATGGATTTAGACTTCCCATATAATAATAGGTATTTAAACACAAAATGTCACCTTCAAAAATACATCATTGAAATTATTGGTTTTCATTGGCCTTTTTTGCTTTGGATTTTCTCATGAATCTATTTGGCTAGATGGTTTAATCTCAACTATTTGCTACGGAAAATTCATACACTCCTTACTGAATGGAGTGCATAATTAACTAGTGAAATTTAACCACCATTACGGCTCCATTCAACTCTGTAATTTAAAATCTTTAATTTAAATTCCAAGCATATATGTTATAAAATAAAAAATAAAATTAAACTAGTGAAAAGGGATTTTGCACAATTCTGGTTGCATGCATACAGAGAGGTCGATTAGCACTAAAAAAAATTGCTTTTATTAGCTCTGGCGTCCTACCTTACTGTAGGGTCTTTGACCTGCTTTGTTAAAAGAGTGTACTTTTTTTTCACAAAAGTTGTCAAGCAAAAGCATAGAGTGGAGTCACTCTTCCCTTTCTCATCTCTCTTTTTCATTACCTTTCATATTGAAAAATGCAATTTTTTTATAGAAATCTTTCTACAAAATTATACCTAAAATTACACTTATCCATTAATGGCTATGCATGTTAGCCGTTGAATGTGATGAAAGGTCCGTCGAAGCATTCCATGATCCATTGATTTTTTAGCAATGAATTTATTAGAGCAAACCAAAATTTTGAAATGATTTGATCTAAAAAAATAAATATGCTCAATCAAATCCAGGCATTATTATAGGCATAGCTATAGTCTCTTTTATGTGCCCAATAATTATAATGTAAAATATGAATTTAAGCTACCTAATTCCAGAATTAATGGCTTTTTATTATGAGGGTTTTCGGTCATTATATACTAGACACAACTTTACTATGCTAGGGTTGCCTAAATCCTATTATTTATAGTTTGCCTAGTAAATAAGCTCTTGTTAGGGTTGCCTAAATCCTATTATTTATAGTTTGCCTAGTAATTAAACTTTTGTTAATAGTTCCTACAAGTAGCTCAAGTGGTATTATTTATAGTTTGCCTAGTAAATAAGCTCTTGTTAATAGTCCCTTACGAGTAGTTTAAGTGGTAAAATATGTGAATATCCGTGGTAAAAGGTGAACATTTTGTTGAGGAGATCAAAGATCGATCATTGGTCTTCCTCTTGGTGGTGTTGAGAATTAATTACTACAATGAAAATTATCGAATGAAAAAAAAAAAAAGAAGCTTTTGTTAATAATGTCTTTATGATAATCAATTATAGATTAATTAAATTAAAATCATTAGTAATCAATTTATCAATTTCCTCATTGAAATTGATAAATTAATCTTAAAGAAATAGGAAGTCAATGTAATGATTTTTAA
>CATIWO010210095.1:0-21875 GCA_949673435.1 Macaranga tanarius
AAAATCTATTTCTAAAATAATAAAAAATAATCAAACATTTTATTACTCATATTGAATCACAATGTGCCATGTATGACCTTTATGTGTTCAAAACCTCATAAATAATTATGTACATTTCCAAATTGGGTGATTCAAATTGGAAATGAAACTAGACTCATAAAAAAAAGGTAACTCTCCATCTTCATCAGAGGACTGGGTTTCCTCAGATGAGCTGTCTTCAGTTACATCTTCTGAGATATAGCCAATTGTAAAGCTAGGCATTGCTTCTGTAGCACATCCTTTTAAGAAAGAGGATATAGGATTAACCATCATCATTCTTGACGGGGTGTCTGCTTTAATTGATTCAGTTGAAGAAGATGAAAGCTGCATCCTTTCTGAAGAAGTGGTTTTAGGAATTTCTGGCTGAGGAAAGTGATCAGTTTTTCCTTTTTTGTGACTGGATCAGGGGATGGAAAAGGTGGACTGAAAGATTCAAATCCTTTAAATCCAGGAGGAATATTTAAAGATCCAGGGGGAAGAGATGAAGAAGAGCTAGTTGGAAACAGTGGTTGGCTCGGGTATGGATTGTACAAAGAGCTAAAAGGATCCGAAAAGGATGAGAAAATTGGCTCTTTGGATGAGGATGAAGTTTGAAATCTTCTATTTGCAAGATCTCTTTCCAGAACTGTAATTTGGGCTTTCAGCTGCTCAATTTCAATTTCTTTCTGCTGAATGCTATAGAAAGCGCCTCTTCTATTGATTAGCTGCATCAGCTCCTGATGTTTTAGTTCTGCTTGTCTAGTCAAATCTACATGAATAGACTCCATTTTCTTTTCAAAGGCAGATAGACGATCATCAGTCTGTTTAACATGTTGAGCAACAGCATCAGTTTTTGTTTCTACTTTCTTCAGCACCTGATTTTGAGCACATGCATTTGTTGTTTGCCAATTTAGAACAGATTTAGCTGGAGTTACTTTCCTTTGTCGACCATCGGCATCAAACACATTAGTATGAAACACCAGATGACTGGACATACTCCTTGATGGTTGAAGAGGGTTTCTTTACAAGAGATCTGAAAGACTGTTTCCAAGAAAGTTGATTTTTTGAGAAAGCATCATATGGGTTTAAAAGAGGGGCTTTTGATTCTTCTATTTTTTTATCTTCAAGTAGGTAGGTAAATTCATACAGGTAGTTAGTTTTATTAACAGTGGAAGGTTGTACTGATGGTGAAATAGTTGCAGAGGTAGATTTGGTAGCGACGTAGTTGAATTCACATATAGTAGAAAGAACAGAGCTCGATGATGAGTCTGACATGGGATTGGGATTGGTGTAAGCCTCCTACCTCAGGCAATCCCTCAGCAGTATAATAAACTTCTCTCCTTTTTCCAGAGCTCCACCAAAACTATAAGTTTAGCAGAGATAAACCGTACAATCACTAAATAAGGCAAGGTATGGTCTGGCCACAAAGCCGTACTCATATTCCTTAATTTTCCAGCCAACAGGCCTGTCCCTTTTATGCCTTATTCAATAATCACAAAGTCTACCTAAACTAAACTTACAGCTTTAATGAAGTTGGTAGACTGGATCATTTTCTGTTATTAAATTTCTGATGTACAGGATCCTCTACTTTATGATTATTGAATAAGGCATAAAAGGGACAGGCCTGTTGGCTGGAAAATTAAGGAGTATGAGTACGGCTTTGTGGCCAGACCATACCTCGCCTTATGCTAAACTTATAGTTTTGGTGGAGCTCTGGAAAATTGGTATTCCTCATAAGAGGCAAGTACAAAGCATACTTTCTAATAACTGTATGGAGAAGATAATCACAAAGCCATTCCTATCCACCAGCTGTACATGGTATCATAGAATTGAACACAGAGTCCAAAATGTGGGAAAAATGCAAAATAATAGATTATGCAATTTTTGCATGAGGAAATAAGGATGTAATGTGCTGAAACAGCTTTATGAATGATAAGATGCCTTAAAATATTTATTACCTCTAGAGTTTTGTGAATTTAAGGTATATATTTGGCAAAATAAGACTAAATAATTGACAATAAATAGTTTTCTAGGGGGTAATACAGGAATTGATACTTACACAGGGATGATAGTGAAGAACAAATTCTTAGAAGCCATTTCATGAAAGAAATAGCAAGGAATCGGCTTTAGAAATAATTTGCTGTGAATTTTTGGCTAAATTTAAGGATTTTATTGAGTTAATTCCTTTGAATTAATCTAAAAATTATGTTAAAAATTATTTTGGTGATCAATTGCTAAAATAATTAAATTTATGATTCAATTATGTAAAATTATACAAGTTAAATCCTGGATGTAGTGAAAAATAATTTTGCATGAATACAGCAAAATTATAAATTTCACCAATGTTTAAGACAAAAATTGGGCAATATTTTCTCTATATTTTTAACATACAGTTTTTACAAAATTTGTAAATAAACTTGCAGAAAATCAATTCATCCAACAACTCACAATGCCCAACATTTGCATTACAATTTTGGACAAAATACACTGCACAAATATAAAGATATTATAAAAATAAAAATTACTTGTGCTTTTTCTCCTGCAGTAGACTTTGAGTAGGGATTTTATTTTGCTAATGCACTAAGGGAAGAGGAAAATGCAGCAAAATTCAACCCAAGTGAACCGAAACCAAGAAATGAATTGGCCTTGGCCTGAAGGCCGGCTCGGTTAGCTGTGGTTCGGTTAGAGTTGGTTCGGTCAGCAGCAGCAACCCAGCTCCATTTGCTGGTGGTGTCGGCTTCTCTAGCAGCAGTGGTGGTCTCTTTCTGCGCAATGCCGGCGAGGGTAGCAGCGGCGTCGTCTTCGGCAGTGGGTCGTCCCTCGGTGGCAACAGCGTCGTACCTGGTAGCATCAACTTCTTCCTCAGCAACAGTGACCTCGTGATGGTTGGAGGTGGCTTCGGTGGTCTTGGCTTGGCGACGAACGGTTGCGAGTAAGGAAGATGGAGTGGCAGAGGACGTTGGTTACAGGCGACAGGCTGCTTGGTGGCGAGGAGCGGCAGCAGTGCGTTCGGCAAAGACGACGTTGATCTCTTCAACAGCAGCGGCCTCGTGATGATGAGCAGAGGTTGTGGTGGTCTCGGTTGGGCGATGAGCGGCAGAAGGAGCAGCGGTGGTCTTGGCTTCGGTGGTCTCAGGTCTGGCAGCTATGGAGGTGGCCGACGGTGAAGCAAGGAAAGAAGAAAGAGGAAAAGAAAGTGAAGAAAATAAATAAATAAATAATAAATAAATTTATTGTGTTTTGTTGAAAATTGAAAATAGAAGAATGAAGGTTTTTGTGGTTTTGGGTAGTAATGAGCAGAGCAGGAAGAAATATTAAATTCTTGAGGGTTAGAATTTTGAACTTGATAGTTTGCTGGGGAAAAATTGAATTGTTTTAAGTTGAGAATTTGAAGGTAAAGAATTTTGATTACTAATTGGGTTATGTATATCCATATAAATTAGCATTGGACTTGGCCCAAACTAGTTATATGCGGGGCATTATTTGTACCCAATATTAAATTTTGGGCCCAATATTAAAATTGACCCAAGATGGCCCATTACATTGAGTCCAGCCCACTTGAATTTACTTGAAAAGGAGGATTTACTGTGCTGGTAAAAGAAGTCTCTAGAAATAACCGGAAGCAGAGGAGGCATTGAAGAGCTGGAGGAAATTCAATGCTAGAGGAAATTCAATGGACGCAGGTTACAGGAAAGCTTGAGGAGGAAGGGAACTTGTGAAACTTCTGAAAATTGAAATTAAATACAGAAGAAGCTGAAGGCTTGAAGCTGTTAAGAAAAGAAACCTCTAGAATTGTTTGGAGCTGAAAACTTGGAGATCAAGTTGAAGAAATTTCTAGAGGTAACCAGAAGGTAAAGGGGGACTGAAGAGCTATGAAAGTAACCCAAGGGAACGCAGAGGTTACAGAATTTATGGGAAATTATTAAAGAATTGAAGGAATTCAACTTCTGTAGCAAGTTCGTGGACTATAAAAGGGAAGCAATAGTATGGAGAAAAGACACATAAACAATCAATCAACAACCAATCATCAAAACAATCAACAACCAATCATCAAAACAATCAACAATCAAACTAATCAATCCAAATCATTAGCTCGGCCAATAGTCATTTTCTACAGCTTTTTAGTAATTTTACGCTTTTCTCTAGCAATTTTATACTTACTGCTCTTTGAATGCAAATTTCAATTTACATTACCTCATGCTTATTTATCATTACCTCTAGCTCACTTATCATTACCTTTAGCCAATTATCATTTCCTTTAGCAAAATATTTTACTGTTTATCATTAAATACAAATCTCAAATCCTTTGAAACTCAAACAAATTATGGTAAAAGTATTTGAAAAACTGCAATTGTCTGAAAGAAGTCAGTAATTATCAATTTGGGAAATTAATCTTCCCTAGCACGCTTGCAAAATTCAAACTAGTTGAAAATTGCACCAACAATTTTTTGGCATGCTCGATGGAACTTGACATCCAGTTTGCTAAAAATTTATGCCAACAGTTTCTTTTTTATGACCTAGCTTTAATTTTTTTTTTCAGAAAGAGTACTGCTAAAAATTTTCAATCCTCCAAATTTCTCTTCAAAACCATTTTAATCCCTCAATCTCTTTATTTTTTCAATTTAGTCCCAAAGTTATAAAAAATTTAGAAGTTTACCTTCTCCTATCCTATATTACCACTCAAGTTTGGTCTCATTAAGTGGAATCAAAATTATTTCTAAATTTGTTCTTATTTTCTAATAAATGTATAGAAAATATGGACTTATTTGTAAAAAAATTTTAATTATGTATTAAAATAGTAATTTTGGATTGTTCATGTATGAAAAGATTTTGTGAGTCACTATTGTGAAACTAAATAAAAGTTTGGTATCTAAAAAGATAAATTAAAATTTGATAATCAAATTGAAATAAAGTTAAAGTTGGTACTTTTTCATGTATTTGACCAATAATAATGCCTAATATTAAATTGCGCTTTTTTTAAAAAGGGATAGGTGACATGTTACAACTTACATGTAGAGCCTTTAACACTTCTTGCTATAAATTATATAAAATATTAAGCAGCAGCACTCCATAAGATTCATCATTGTTGAATACCTACCCAACTAAAAACTAAAGGTAGAAAGGACATAATATATAATTAATACATCTTTATCTATGATTATTTTTCATATCACTTTATACCACTCCCATGATCTGTGGTCTCCCAGTATCTTCTAAACACAGTAATTTTGATTAAATTAGTAAATAATCCAAGATTTAGGGAATATATGCTGGGGCCTGCCTGGGTACTTATTAGATGCTATCTAAGGTTTATTTTTTTTAATAAAAAAAGATAAGGTACGAATTGGACCTCAACTTCACTCCAAAATTTACATTTAATTTTAATGTTTTTTTTTTTATCCCATTTAGACCTTAATCCACTAAAGTTCACTCATATTGAACTCTTCTTTTAAAAATTGTTGCAATTAAGTCATAAAATTTAAATAAAAATTTAACTTTAACACTAATTAATAAAAATTAATTTCAATAACAATAAGAATTGATAAAATTACTTTCAAAACATATATTTATAATGTTTCTAAATTTTTTTAAGATTTTTAATCTATAAAAATATAATTTTTTAATTTTTTAAAAATTTAAAGAAAAGTTTAAAATATTTTTTATAGACCTAAAAAATTTCAAAAATTTTAAAATTTTTACAATTAAGTGATATACATTAAAAAAAAAGAATTATAAATTTTTTGTACACTTATTAGATTTTTACAAAATTTTAAATCTGTAGAAAATTTGAATAATTTTTTAAAAATTAATAAGTGTATAAAAATTTTTAATTCTTTTTTTTGAATGTATATCACTTGATTGTAAAATTTTTAAATTTTTTGGTCTATCAAAATTTTTTTTAACTTTTCTTTATATTTTTAAAGAGTAAAAAATATATTCCTATAAATTTAATTTTTTTTTTAAAAAATTAGAAATATAATAATTATATATTTTGAAAGTAATTTTCATAAATTCTTATTGTTATTCGCACTAGTTTTTATCAATTGGTGTTAAAGTTAAATTTTTCTTTGATTTTTAAAACTTAATTGCAATAATTCTTTAAAAAATGGTCTAATATGATTGAACTTTACGAGATTAAGGTCCAATACAAACTTTAGGTTTAAGTTCATGGTTCAATTTGCACATTTTTCCAAAAAAAAGGCCACTCTAACTTCGAATTGAGTTTACCAAAAACATTTATGGATTTTTTTTAGAATTTTTGTAAAATTTATTAGCATTGAAGATAATGTTTGCATTTTTTATAAATTCGTTTAATTTTTAAAATTTAAGAAAAATATTCTAATTTGGTCAAGTATTTGTAATTTTAACAAAATTTATGCTTTAATAAAAATTTTTTAAAAAATAAGATACACATGGCTATTTTAAGATATCATATAGATAGTTTCAAAAAAAAAAAAAGATTTCATATGTATTTTTTAATTTTGACCAAAACATATATTGTGTTAAAATAATAAAAATTGAGTAAATTAGTATATCTTTTTTAAAATTTTAAATATTAAAACAAATTTATAAAAAATTAAAAATATGATAATTTTTCATACTAATAAGAATTTTTAGAAAAACATGTATTTAGATATTTAAATAAAAACAGTTTTAAAAAAATACTAAAAATAATAAAACAACAATGAAAATGAGCTAAAAGAAACAGTTTTTTCAACCTCCAATTAGCAATGGCCAAAGACCAAAGTCCCTTTGAAATGATGTTGCCTGTCGTAGCTAAGGCAACATAGGATTTTAAAGCCAAAAAATTTGTCCTAGCTAGTCCTTTATGCCTCACTGCCCTACCTTCCATTATGTCAGCCTCACTTCAGTTTCCTACACTAAATACACATAAACAGACCCATGGAATATTTATTGTCTATGTAGAGAAGATTATTAGACCGTTGATAGAGATCATTAATTAGCTTGTAATTACAAAGAGGACTTCTTTTTTTTTTTTTTTTTTTCTTTGATCATTATGAATATTCCATTCATAAAGAAACCTTACAACAGATAGCTAAACAAATCTCAATCACCGTAGGAATTTTAAAATGAGATCACATATAATCAAGATATTCATGAATATAGGTGAAAAAAGACTTTTATAGTAAGACATTACTAGTTGGACAAGAAAAAACAAATAAACAAAATAAAAAGAAGACAAACCAAGACAAATAGCCCTTTCCACTTTTATAAAGAGGACTTCTGGTTCTCTCAATTTGGTTCTCAATTAATTAGCTTGTAATTATAAATAGTCTACTTTGACAGTTTTTGTATTGTTATATGTTAATTGTTAGTGAAGAAGAGAGTGGCAGGATTAACAACTGTTTGAACTAAATAGAATTATTCTTATTTAAACAATACCTTAAATTCGAATCGTGATATATATCACATTGTTGAGAGATTTTTACTATTTTTATAATTTTATATGAATTAAACTAAATTAATAAATATTTATTAGATTTTAAATATCAATTGTTTGGATAAAAAAATATCAAATTCATTGCCCATAGCACATATATATAGCCTAGTTGATTATTACACTGTGCTTTTCTATTTTTTATGATCACTTTTTTAAAAGTATTATAAAGTGTAGAATTTAAATCGTACTGTTATTAATTTGTAAAATTTATTTTCATTTAATTTAGAAAAAGAACTACATATTATTGTATGTTCTATTAATATTGGAAGTTGTAAGATTTTCTTATTAATAAAAAAAAAACCATGAAATGCTTCCCTATTACTGTTGAGAAAGTAATCATTGTTTTCAAATATATACCATTTTGTTTTGTTTTGTTTTGTTTTGTTTTTTTTTTTTTTGTCAAGAGAGAAAGAAGTTAAAAGGAAGTGATTTACCTCTTTCCCGTCCATTAATTGAACTAATTCATAAGGGGCAAATAATTTAAAAATGTTACATTTGAAATATAAATAAGTGAAAAATATTTTATTTTATTATAATTATTTATATTCATTCATTCATTCATTTGTTAGTCGGATACACTAGACATTTGCATGATTTGTAAAATTGAAGGTTAGTTTAAATGATTAAAAAATTTAACTTTTTCTCACTATCTGAATTGAATGCTTAGTTAGAATCTATCTCATAATATATATATATTTGGTCTGTTTAAAGCCCTATGAGCTCCTGGGAGAGGAGGGATCGAACCCCGCCCTCTACCTGGATGTCTCCGTACTTTAGCCATTAGACTACTTCGACGGACTATATCATATAAAACTATATAAAGTTGATGTGAATGATATGGTATTAAAATCATTTAAACAAAAATAGTTAGTTGCAACAGTATTTTTTTATTTTTCAACTAGTCGACTATGGGGGCACTCTTACTAACGGATGTACGAATATTCTAAATGAAATCATCTATTGCACGTAAACTTTCACTTGACTTGTTTTAGAAAAATTACTTTATCGACTTATAGTTATAATTCCCCATCAACATCGTTATCATCTTAGTACTAATTACTAGTTAAGATGGTACCATCATCTTAAGACTGATGAAATGGTATACATAAAAAATATTGGTATAGGTGTTGTATTGCTCTATTTACATCTCAAGAACACACATATATATATATAATATGATTGATTCGTGCTTACACATAAAAAGGAGTGATGAAAATGACTAGCTATATTAGAATTACGATAAGCTTCTCATTGTATTTAGGCTTCTAATTAATGGGCCTATAGTGCCTAATTCAAGGGTGACTAACATGTAAGAACATGCTCATGTTTGCTGTAAACATGGTTTCACAGTCTTTTTTGAATTGACTAATCCCATAATTGATATATATGTCTACTCTCATCTTCTACTTCATCACCATATTCTACACGTTTTACTATTATCTCTAAGGTTTAATATTCAACACTTGCTTGATTTCCTGCGCAAACACATAAAAGCTGCTTGTAGTTCAAGAAAATAATATGGAATTTTTATATAAATGAAAAGATGATATATAGTCATCTTTGTACGCTTGAAAAAATTTCTATTGACTCGATATACTCTTTAGTCTCTAACTTCGGATTCAATCATCATGTTATTACAGTTTTGAAAATATGAGTTAGTTCGTAACTTTGGAATTAATCATCATGTTATTATAATTTTGAAAATTTGAGTGTGGAGGTACAGTCTTAGATATTCCACAAATAAATAAAATTTACTACACATATTTGTTAAAATGATTAATATATAATCAGTAAGAGAATGATCTAATAATTATTTATCTTGAATGACATTATAAGATGTAGATTGAATATGTAAAATTCTAAAAGAAATACATTATAATAAGGTGTCTTCGAAAAAAAAAAAAAGACATTATAAAGTGCAGTTCATTAATATTCAGATCGCTCAACTTCTTTATTACTAAAAAAATATGAATTTCATATTGATGCAATTTGAATGGGAATTTGCTCTTAAACTCTCTTTAGTCGTCATGCAATCTCACCAGGCAAGTAGACTCACCTTTGTTTGGCATTGCGTTTTGGGGCCAATTTTTTTGGAAAGCTGTCACTTCTTAGAAAACAATTTGATAGCTGCTTTTAAAATTCAATTTTCAAAAAGGTCTATCAATATTTAAAAAATTATAATATTTCTGATTTTTTTTTATAAAATTGTTTCACTCTTTAAAACTTGCAAAAATATTGTAATTTGATTGATTATTTATATTTTAATACAATTTATATTTTGGTTAAAAATAATAAAAAAATTACATAGGTGATCATTTAAAAAAACACCTCAAATGCCAAATGTGTATTTTTAAAAAAATTTTCAAATTACAAATTATACTAAAATTGTAAATAATAAATCAAATTATGATATTTTTATTAAAATTTATAAGTTAGATAAATTATGCAAAAAAATTACAAATATTATAATTTTTAGTATTAATAGACCTTTTAATAAAAAATAAGTTAATCATACTTTAACTAAAAATAGAAGAAAATAAGTAAGATAACAAAAATAAAAATTCAAACTTTTAAAAGCCGTGCTTCACACCTAACTAGTTCATCATATATATTGTAACTGGCTAAATACATAATTTCACCTGTACCACTATTCAACTTATATTTTTTAAAAATTTTATTTTGAATTAATTTAACTTCTATAATGCAAGAATACGACGTTTTTTTTATAAATAAATGGTGATATGTACGTACACAAAATCTTGTGTACTAAAATAAAATATTATATTTAAAAAGAGTTTTTTTTTTTTACTTTTGTATTTTAGTTTCTGATATTATTTTTATTATTTTAAAAAATTCATTTTTAGCATTTTATATGTTCAATATCATTTGAAATTGAGTACTTATCTACTACATTATTGCATGGGTTAGAATTGAAAAATACAAATTTAGATATAAAATAGGTTCAAAATAAAAATTTAAAAGTGTTATAAAAAAAAATAACAAAAGTTGACGGATAACAAAGATTAAATATCAAAGGTTAACTATGTAATGTTTAGGGGTGAAACTATTTATTCGGCCTATTGTAAGTTTGTAACTAGCCACTTACATTCAACCTCAATTAATTGGTATTGATAGTAAGTTTATGGCAATGATGGTTAGGTAAATGTATGCTACCAATGAATTGATTCTTTTTTTTTTTTCTCTTTTTCCTGAGTCTCGTCCACTTAGTCCATGGATGATCCGTCGCCTTCTTTATGTCTGTTGAAGTACATGGTGATATTTTTAGTTGGCATAACTTTTTAAGACAGCAGTTGACATCAAATATCACACATATCTTTCAAGTTTCATCACTTCTTTCACCAACACATGCATAAAAATATTTTAATATTAGTTTAAAACAATTAATTAAAAAACAACCATATCAAAGATCAAATCTTTAAGCAGACTTAATTTTCTGAAATGGGTTCAAGAAACTAACAAGAAGGCATTAGAAAAAAGATATATAGTTTTATGTTACTGACAACTGATCGATAAGCCGACAGAAACAAAATATGAGACAACGGAACTCCAAGAACTAGAAGAACTGAAGATGCAAAATTTGATACAGTTGAAGAATATATAACTAATGTTATTATTTAATTACATTCAGATAGAGGAATCATTTTTTGCTTAAAGGAAAAAAAGCATCTGAAGATTAAAAAATTTTGATGAAAGAAGCGAAACGATAATGCAGGTGGTGGAAGAAAAAGAGTTGAACAAAATAGTTAATTAGTGCTGCTGTACCTTCTAACATGTGTAGTTGGTACTGTGGAAAGGGACAAGACATAAGAAGGGCATCTGGGTTTAACACTATAAAATTTGAAAATGGCAACTCATATTATTTATATAGTTTCTTTCATATATATGTCCTCATTCTACTTAATTATTGCCCAATTTTTTTTCCTGCAAAGGAGTCCACGTGATTATATGAAATTCATTTTACAAATAACATTGATTGTGTTTGGTATGAAATGAATATATGATTGAAATTATTTCTATCTTATTAAATTTACACACAATTATGCTAGATTTTTAAAATAAAAGTGAAATGAATTTTTTTGAAAAAAAAAATAACGAAAATATAGTTGTTCTTTCTTTGTTTTTGTAGTATTATGAATATATATTTTTGAATTTGATGAAAGTTGATATTTATATGTGGCAAAAATAACACAAAAGTTAATTAAAAAAAATGCTAACAATAAAATAGATTAAAAAGCTAAAAAGACATTAGAGGTGAGGAAAAACAAAACCGAGCCAAAAATCAACTATAAAATCGGCAAGTTTTTTTTTTTTTTTTTTTTGAAAGGGGGAGAAGCTTTAGATTATAAAGGGGATTCATTGAGTACAGTAGGTAAGATATGAGGAGGAGCATCTTCCATAACAATAGACTCCTCAGATAGCTCTAGAGCCCACTTAGCAAGAAGATGAGCAACCTTGTTACCTGACCTGGGCACATAACAGAACACAATAACTTGGAAAGTTCGGTTCGGTTGAATTTGTAATTTTTAAAACTGAAATATTCAGTTTAAATCAAATCAACTAAATAAATTGAAGTTATATATATATATTCTAAAAAAAAAAATACATGTACTTTGATGGAAAACATATCTATGTTGATTCAGGAGGTCCTAAATTTAGACCTTCAAAAGTATTTTTTTTTCTTTTTTCTTTTGAAACTTTTCAAAGTTCTGTTAATAAAACATTAAATCGAACTAGTCAATTCAGCTCTATTTTTTGTTCGATTTTTTAAAAGTACAAAAATTTTAGTTAGTTCGATAAGCAAACTGACTGAATAATCAGACCTAAGAGACATAATAAAGAAAAAAATCAAAAAAATTGATAACGAATAATAAAAAATGAAGAAAAAAATGATTAAAAAGAGAGGCCATGGTTAAGACTAAGCCCGTACAGTGTGCCTCTTGGTAGTACTCTTAATTTTTGTATTTTCCCCACACACACGCATAGGGTTATTTAAAAAAAAAATACATACATTTTAGTATTTTCTGCAATTTAATTATATACTTATAATTTTGACAATTTAAATACAAACTTCTTATTTTTATAATTTCATACAACAGTTAAAAATTCGGTAAAATTTTACTGAAAAATTTCTATAAAATTTTAAATTTATTTATATTATTTTATACAAAGCCTCCATATTTTAATTTTTTTAAAAAATTTACATCTCAACTTTCAACCACATTATTCAAAAAAATTCTAATAGAAATTGAACACAAATAAGGTACGAAAAGGGAAAAAGGATAGGATTAGAGATATTGAAAATATTGATCAACAACATAAAAGAAGATTTATTTTTTTAAAAAAAAAATTAAAAAAACTTAAAATTTTCATTGTTTCTAATAGTGATAGCTAAAAAAAAACTTCCGTTATATTTTTTTTGTTTTTATTAATATTAGAGTAGATAATAAATCAATTTATAAGTTGTGTATTTCTCTGTACTGAGAGATTTTTAAAATTTTTATTTTTTGAAAAAATTAATTTTTTTATTATGAATTAATATTCTTAACATCTCTAATCTTTCTTTTTTCTCCATTTCACACTGTTTTTTGTGTTTAATTTTTATTAAAAAATTTTAAATAATATAATTGAAAATTGAGAAATGAAATTTAGAAAAATTAAAATATGAAGACTTTTGGAATAAAAAATAATATAAAAAATTTAAATTTTATGAAAATATTTCAGAATTAATTTTTGAGATTATTTTCAAAGTGGTAAGATTAACATGATTAAATTGCAAAAAAAATTAAAGTTTGTGCCTTGTTTTACAATTAATCAAAACAATTCATTTTGATGTGGCACCTATATGGATCGACTCAGATTTTTCCGGTGGTTACGTCATTAAGGTTTTATCAGATTTTCAACTGGTGCATCGAATTACAAAAATAAAAAAAATTGTGCATAAAATTGCTAAAATTAAAAGTATATGATTAAATTGCAAAAAGTACTAATTTTTTATTTTTTATAAATAACCTATATATATATAGTCAAAACTTGAAATGGAGAAATTTGACTTCCGGATAATAAACCGGAAAAGTGCTCCAACATCCTTAGCAAAATAATGGATATGGTAAAACTCATTTTGTAAATTAGACAAAAAAAAAATTAAAATTTTAGATAAGGCAAATCAAGACTTTCCTAAAAAATAATTATATTTTCTTCTTCTTCCTCATATATGTAGCCAATAAGCTCAAATCTTCCTTTTAACCTTATAAATTTTTTATTAAAAAAGAGCAAAATCATCACAAAAAAATAAACAAAACAGAAATCTAACCTTAAATTTAAAACAAACTACTATTTATTTAAAAGAAAATGACCAAAAAAAAGAGAAAAAAAGATCAAATTTTGACCAAAAATGGCCAAAATTTGGCCTTTCACCAATGATACGGAAGAAGAGAAATGGAAAGAAGAGTCTGGAAAGAAAGGAGTAGGTGTAACACCTAACCCCACTAGTACCCATATTAGAAGGTTGTACCATCGACCTACCTAACTTGAGCACTGTTGTGGCTAAGTATTACTTCTATCTTATCTATTTCATTTACTATATTTCAATAACAAATTAAAATATATCAACATACATCTCTTACAAATATATCTATTATAAAATAATTACACCCAATAAACCTTTGAAACCTTACATAAGTTCTACATTACAACTATCGAATACCAACTGCTTAAAACTCATAGCACTATCTATTACCAAATATTCTACAGAACAGTACTATTTAGATTCTCCACTGTATCTGCTTCACTTATCCGACTATACACTAGACTATCTTTCAGGCAGCTACTCTCAATAACTTGCTATTCTGAAAAAATAATTTATAAAAAGGAGTGGTGAGTATTTTCACGAGAAAATACTCAGTGAGTGAACAGAGTACAAAAAGGTGTATTTCAGCAATATCATAGCAAGAAATCCAAATAACTAGTCACAACATAAGTAATTATGAATGTCACAAAGTGATTTATTTTAAATAAGATCAAGCAGTGCGTTCAGTAGAAATATACATAAAAACAATTCCTGGATTTAAAATCACGAATAATTATTATGTTATCGAAATTCTATTTACTTTTCTCATCATGCATCTCAAAAGAATACTAGCCATCTCGACTTTTCAATTTCATGTTCCATATGAAAATTGTTATTTTTTTTAATGTGAGTTTTAGATGTATTCACATAAACTTTAGAGCACTGCACCATAAGTACAAGTAGATATCAGTGTAGCTAGTACTAACACCACACCGAAGGTTATTATAATTATCATCAATTGTGTGCTGACATGGCCACCAGAGGTTGCGCTAGCATGTCCCAAAGATAATATCACAATCACATTGTTCACACAGAGCCACATTACATTTACATCAATTCCTTAGATTACCGTACCCCAGGTACGAACTTACATCATATCTCAGGACTAAATTACAGTGTCCCGGACACCATCTTATAATTCATCAAATCCTGCTATGTCCCGGACATGAACTTATTATCTCTTAGTGTCGTATGTGCTGGTGCTCATTGTTATATTCCTTTTAATGGTTCTTATATATTTGTGTATTATTTTTATTTTCTCATGTTTGTTGTCATTGGAGCATTTTATATCTTTAGTCTCTATATCGGAGACTTGAATATTTTCCGTGTTTATTTTATAATTTGGATGTTGTAGTATTCTCACTTTAACTTCTCTATTTCTTAAGTCATTGTAACTTTGGTACAAAAATATAATTCACACGTGAGTTGTTGTGTTCCGGATACGATCTTATGTCTCATAGAACCCAGCCGTACTCTAGGCATAGTCTTAATATAACTTTTCCTTTTAATGTACATGTGTTCATTAAAATAATCACATTTTCAAACACACACACACACACACACACACACATATATATAATCTTTATCGATCAATAATCTATATTTTCTTTCAAATATTTAATTATTATTATTATTATTATTATAATTTTTTTTTTAAATTTCATAGGAAGCACTAATCACAATAAATATAAAAAATATTTTAACTATATCAAAAATTAAATACAACAAAATAAATTGAATGATAAAAATCTATCAAAATAAATAATATAATAAATAATAAAATAAATAAATAAATAAATATGCAGGAAGGAACAGGCTGTGATCCACTCACAATTTACTTTCTCTCCTCCTACTACTTATCCTTTATATCCTCCGGCCACTTCTTGTTTGCTCACTTTTTTTTTTCCGGTTGGTACCAAAAGTGGTACCATTTGCTTTCTTCTTCCTATTTATTGTGCATGGCTCATTTGCATGAGTCAGTGTTACCTCCCTTCTTGTGCCAACATGTGGCCCATCATTATTTCATCCTTTTTTTTTTTTTTTTTTTTTTTTACTCTTAAGGCGGTTTAAGCCATATACCCAGTAAGCCCCTTAACTTTATTTATTATAATTTAGTACTTTCTCCAAACGTATTTTCTTTATAATTTAGTCTAGACCCAAAATAACTTTAATTATTTAGGTACGGACATGACAATTATTCCCCTCTAAAAAGAATTTCATTCTCAAAATTCGATGGACAATTGTCATGCATACATCGGTAGAATCACTCAAGTAGAATTTCAATTCTTCTTGCCTCTAATTATTACAACCACAATTTTATTCTTCATAATTCTTTATATTACTACTCAATTTAATAATTCCTTCATATAGTTTCTTTATTAGCAACACACATATTTCTCATTAACAAAAGCCAATGCCAAATTAACTATTACACCTCAAGATAAATTAAACTAAATTCCTAAACCTTAAGATCACAATTGTAATAACTTCAATATTCATTGCTTATGTGAATAAACAAATAAAATCTCCTATTATTCCATTTTTCCTTCATCCTTATACATATACATTTCTTTGCTCTGTATATCACCTAACACTAGTTCTTAAAGCAATTCTTAAGATTAAACACAAATACAATTAACATAAATAAACTTATAACACTATAATGATCTTATTTACTAAAGGGACTATTTTACAAATTAACTATACCTTATTTTGCATCAGGGCTATTTGCCCCTCACTGCTTAGTTGTTGTAAACATTCTAAATTGCTGCTCTTTTTCACCAAAATTATCAAACTTTCTTGGCCCATTTTATGATGTTCTAAATATTTCACTAGCTTCACTTCGACCAGCATCAGTTGTTGCATTCCGAGGAATGAATGATCCTTGCTCAAATCTTTTCTTTTGCATTGCTCGAGTATATTCTTGGGTGTAGTGTCCTAATCTATTACATCAAAAACATCTAACATCCCTTCTAGGGTAAGTACCTTCATGGTGTGTCTTACACCTATTGCACCAATAAATTGCATTTCTCCCTAACTGTATAGGTTTCGTAACTAATTATTTCCTAGATGGTGCCATCGGTTTTCTTTCCAACATTGAATTATCTCAAGATTGACTATTTTCTCCAATCTTATTCTTGCCTTTAGAATATAGGTGGTATCGTGACTTTTCACTTTCTATTTATTTTTCAGGTTATTCATAAGATTCAGATCAACTAGCCCTAGCCTTCATGGTCTACTCTAATTTCTCTAGCTTTATAGCTTTCTCCATCCATCCTTTAAACGTAGATTCAATGTATAAATTTAATTTACACCTCAAAATAATATACAATCCTTCTTTAAATTTTTCTATTTTCATCTCCTCTACAGGATAAATATCCTTTGCATATTTATATAGATCTTCAAATTTGTTAATATATTCTCTAACAGTCATCGATCTTTGCACCAGTTTAACGAATGATGCTACTTTTTCCTTCCTATAATTATTTGTTAGATACTCTTTAACAGACTCTTCTCTAAAAACTTGCTAAGTTAGAGTTTCACTAAACAAGTTCTTAACTCTAGCCAACCAGTCATTCGCCTTATCGAACATTAAGCCATATACATTATTCATCTTTTCTTCATTACTTAATTGCAATGTATTAAAGGCTTTATCTACAATACTTATCCATTTATCAGCTTGACCAGGATTCAAACCATTGTAAAAATCATACGCCCTATACTTTTTAGCATGTTCAATAATATCTCCATGCTTTTTATACCTCTCACTCTCAGTTAATGACGTAGTCATAGTGCGTGCCAACTCTGTAGCATCTAAGTGCACCATTGGAGGTATTGTAGGATTTATAACATTCTCTTCTATTGGTGAAGGATGATCGTTCCGTGCTCTCCTAAGTATGTTTTTAATATTTGGTATGAAAGCCCTAAATATCAAGCTTTCATGCTCATTACTTACTAGAGCTCTTTTTAGTTGTGTCCAACTCCTATTAGAGCTCTTAGTCCAATTGGCTATACTAGTTCTTCTTCCTAAAGCACCCCGACCTCGACCTCAACCTCAACCTCTACCTCTGCCTCTATCCTGATTAGCTAACCTTCCTCCTCTAAAACGTGTCATATTAAATAATTTAATAATCTTTACCATCAAAATACAACTTCATTTGCTAATATTTACCAAACCTTAATCACATCGACATTTACTAAATATATATATATATATATCTCTATCCTATGCTCATCATCATCATCACTTGCTACCATAATTAGTAGTAGTAAAAACTTTCATGCCATTCTTTTTAACTAATCAACTAATCATCGATTTAACCTTAGATGGAAGTCTGCTCATTCTGCTTCTGCTGTGCAACTCTAACGCACTAATCTAATATACAATTGAGCTTAACATTTTTTTAACTATACCTTTGGTATTCTTATATTAGAACAACTCCAAATAAAGATTTAAATTCCAAACTCTTAGTTCCTTATTCTAAACATTTACTTATACAACCACCTTCTTACCATACTTATTCCTTATACTAACACCCTTATCATCATTTAATAATTCTTTCACTAGTTAACTATCCTTGTTAAAGTTCATTTCACACAGTTAACTTCATACCATTACTTTTTTTAGGTTAAATAATAATTTAGAATCTCTATTGCTTTTCACTTCCTCATTCATTCCTTGCCATTATTTCCATTTTTTTAGCAAATTGAATATCTATAAAACATTTATATTGATTCTCACAAATATACAATTTTAATAGGTTACTTCAGTATCAATCCTTATTCCAATTCATAATTTTTTATTCTTACAAATAATATTCCAACTAAATTATTTCCATCAACATCTTAATTTTTACTACTTAGACATTTCTATATCGCATAATGGTATAATTTAAAATATAACTCCATTAATTTTAAATTTTACACTAACCAAACATACAATTTCAATAAAACTCGTCATCATCTATAAGTTCTATCAACCATCCTCATAACTAGATTATAATCTTTCAATCATCAAATTGTTCAAAAATAATCTCTTTCCAAATATTCCTCCTATTCTTCACCTCTAGATCTTATCATCTTTCTGCAACTCGTAATTGATATATTTCAATAATTTCTATTATTAATCTTAATTGAATCTCACTTCTATCATTATTCAATTTCTCTATATTAAAAATCAACCTATTTTACAAACAAACATAAATTCCAACTACCAGCAGACAAGAAGTTCTAGTTTACTCATTAATATTCATATAATCTAATAACTATAATCATAATCGGATCTTAAATCCTCAAATTTTTTAGTACTCAAATATTATTTGATCTCCAATTATTTCTTCGATCTCATGTGTTATATTTCTGCTAATTATCTCTACCAACATCTTCATCTTTATATACAATACCAATAGATACAAATCTCATACTTGATGTGCATATGACCCCAATAAAACTCGTCAATCAACTATAAGTTCTAAAACACAGTCATAGTCAATTTCTACTTTCTCAATTAATTAATCCACCAAGACACTTAATCTTCACTACTCCTTTCTTTCCCACTAGTAACTTTAAAATCCTTAAAATTCCACCAATCTAGGATCTTTAACCACACTCTAATACTAAAATTGCAACACCTAACCCCACCAATACCTATATTAAAAGGTCACACCCTCGACCTACCTAACTTAAGTACTATTATGGCTAAGTATTACTTTTATCTTATCCATTTCATTTACTATAACTCAATAACAACTTAAAATATATCAACATACATATCTTACAAATAAAACCTATTATGAAATAATTACACCAATAAACCTTTAAAACCTTATATAAGTTCCACATTACAACTATCGAATATAAACTGTTTAAAACTTATAGCATTATCTATTACCAAATATTCTACAGAACCGTACTCTTTAGATTCTTCACTGTATCTGCTTTACTTATCCAGCTATACACCAAACTATCTTTTGAGCAGTTACTCTCAATAACTTGCTATTCTGAAAAAATAATTTATAAAAAGGAGTGGTGAGTATTTTCATGAGAAAATACTCAGTGAGTGAACAGAGTATAAAAATGTGTATTTCAACAATATCGTAGCAGGGAATTTAAAGAACTAGTCACACCATAAGTAATTATGAATGTCACAAAGTGATTTAACATTTTTTAAATAACATTAAGCAGTGCGTTCAATAGAAATATGCATAAAAATAATTCCTATATTTAAAATCAATAATTATTATGTTATCAAAATTCTATTTACTTTTCTCATCATTTAATGTATCTCAAAAGAAATAATGCGTACGACCCTGTCGTACTAGCCATCTCGGCTTTTTAATTTCATGTTCCATATGAAAATTGTTATTTTTCTAATGTGAGTTTTAGATGTATTCGCATACACTTCAGAGCACTGCACCATACGTATAAGTAGATATCAGTATAGCTAGTACTAACACTACATCGAAGGTTATTATAATTATCATCAATAGTGTGCTGACCTGGCCACCAAAGGTTGTGCCAACATGTCCCAAAGATAATATCATAATCTCACCGCTCACACAGAGTCACATTACACTTTCGTCAATTCCTTAGATTGCCGTACCCCAGGTAAGGTCTTACATCTTATCTCAGGGGTATATTTCACTGTTCCGGACACCGTCTTACAATTCACCAAACCCTGCCATGCCCCGGACATGGACTTACTATCTCTTAGTATCGTATGTGCTAGTGCTTATCATTATATTCTTCTTAATGGTTCTTGGGTATTTGTGTATTATTTTTATTTTCTCATGTTTGTTATTATTAGAGCATTTTATATTTTTAGTCTCTATATCAGAGACTTAAATACTTTCCGTGTTCATTTTATGATTTGGATGTTGTAGTATTCTCACTTTAACTTCTCTATTTCTTAAGTCATTGTAACTCTGGTATAAAAATATAATTCACAGGTGAGTTACTGTGTTCCGGACATAGTCTTACGTCTCACAAAATCCAGCCGTACTTTGGGCATAGTCTTACTATAACTTTTCCTTTTAATGTACATGTGTTTATCAAAATAATCACATTTTTAAACATATATATATATATATATATATATTTCTTTATCGATCAATAATATATATTACCTTTCAAATATTTAATTATTATTATTATTATTTTAATTTTTTTTTCAAATATCATAGGAAGCACTAATCATAATAAATATCAAAAATATTTTAACTATATCAAAAATTAAATACAACAAAATAAATTGAATAATAAAAATCTATCAAAATAAATAATAAAATAAATAAATAAATAAATATGTAGGAAGGAACAAGGTGTGATCCACTCACAGTTTACTTTCTCTCCTCCTACTACTCCTCTATGTCTCGGACACAGTCTTACGTCTCATAGAACCTAACCGTACTCTGGGCATAGTCTTACTATAACTTTTCCTTTTAATGTACATGTGTTCATCAAAATAATCACATTTTCAAACACACACACACACACACGCACACACACATATATATATCTTTATTGATCAATAATCTATATTTTCTTTTAAATATTTAATTATTATTTTTTTTTCAAATTTCATAGGAAGAACTAATCACAACAAATATCAAAAATATTTTAACTATATCAAAAATTAAATACAACAAAATAAATTGAATAATAAAAATCTATCAAAATAAATAATATAATAAATAATAAAATAAATAAATAAATATGCAGGAAGGAATAGGCTGTGATCCACTCACAATTTACTTTCTCTCCTCCTACTACTTCTCCTTTATGTCCTCCGGCCACTTCTTGTTTGCTCACTTTTTTTTTTTTCCGGTTGGTACCAAATGTGGTACCATTTGCTTTCTTCTTCCTATTTTCTATTTATTGTATATGGCTCGTTTGCATGAGTCATTGTTACCTCCATTTTTGTGCCAATACGTGGCCCATCATCATTTTATCTTTTTTTTTTTTTACTCTTAAGGCAGTTTAAGCCATATACCCAGTAAGCCCCTCAACTTTATTTATTATAATTTAGTC
>CATIWO010210109.1:0-11243 GCA_949673435.1 Macaranga tanarius
ATGAACAAACAATTTCTATTTTAGAACTGAATATGATTTTGAACAATAATAATAACTACATTAGAAAAATTGTATACTATTTTTCCTTACCAGGTGTTTGTTTACCAATATTTCACAGAGGACAATTAGTTCTTGTGTGGCCAGGTAGTTTACAAATTTTTGCATTTTCCTTAAATGCAGACGGGTAAAATTCATTTATGCTGCACATTCCACAGCACCACTGTTGTTCTGTTTGTATTGCTTCTGGTAGGTGTGCATTATTATATGTATATTCTTTTACCAAAATTACTACTTCATGTGTAAATGGTAATCTTGCATATATTGCTGTGTTTGTGTGCTGTACCGTACACTGTGTACTGTACAGGCAGTTTGTAGTATATTTGCATTGCTAACTAAGATGTCAACAACAGGTAGAGGAAGCCTTGGTGCCTCTCTAGTAGTCGAGCTTCTTCACAACACAACACAAGAACGTAGAATATATTATATTGCGCAGACGCGATCACTGATCTGATGAGGTCACATATATACACGTTATGATCATATGCTATCTGCTGCAGGCTGCAGCCATGGGCTCTCTCTCACTCTCTCTCTCAGATGAGACAGCACATGGAGATGGAAGCTCAATTTGCTTCTATGGACACCAGACTTAAGGCGGCCTTGTATACCCATTTTGATGTCAATGTCAGACTTGACGAGATCTCTAGGCACATTATATGATCTGTGCACCCTTCCCACATTTGAGACAGGATGCCTTGATGCTATCTTCTCTGCCTTAGTGCTTGCACTCTGTCTCTATGATTATGGTTGCATGCCTTGATTGTGCAAAAGACCTATTCCATTGCGCTTAAATTTAAAATTAATCTGCAGTGCCTTTATCTTGTTGATTTTTCTATATTCTGGGTCAGTTAAATTCTGATGGATACACCTCTTAGTCCTTATCTACCATATTCGCACACTCTTTATGCTCCTTTTTGAGCAGTTTAGCACCATGTTACATATCTGCAGACTGGCTCATGTAAGTTGAGGAAAATGGAGTAAATGGTGAACTGAAGACAGAGATTGACAGTAGCATGAAAATACCGCACTAACTTCAGCATCAGTTTCCTGCCAGCCTACCAACTGAAACACAAAACCATAAAGTAAATCAATAACATACCAGTCAGCTGGACTGTAAAATAATAAGAATAAAAGCTTAAAGAAAGAGGAAAAACAGATCACTTTCAGAGAGATGGGATTCAAGATGAATAGGTTATAGCATGTATGCCTGCCATTGCGCATATATTACTCTTTGAACAATAGCAGATTTAGGACTTACATTTTGCAAGAGTGGTTACAGCATCGAGAATTTTTTCTAGAAAATAATGTTGTGGTTGACTGAATCTGGGGTAAAAAGGAAAAGCAATCTACTTCAGCCACTGTAGCTATCAAGCAATCTACATATGAACATGCCCCCTGACCTTGGTTGCACTAAGAACTGTGGTATGTACTTGCTGCCCTGTTGCTCGCAAGAGATTTTGATGTCCCATCTTGATACACAGAATAGAGAGGCATGTCGTTGCCACTTGAATGTTAATCTCTAACTTCTTATATGTTAATCTCTAAGCCTGTTTTATGTTGTTGGTCAAGTTTTGTTGATGCATTCCAACAATGTAAATGCATTCTCTTGTGACAACAATATCCTATTAGAGTGATTGCTCAGCACCATGCCAATTTCAAACACGATTTCACTTCATTTTCCGTCGTCTTATTTATCATGCATCCTTTGTTATTGTTGAAGCATGAAATTGTAATTGAACAAGTTTATTTTGTTTTTTTTTTTTTTTTTGTATAAAAAGTAAATATAGCTATAAGTTTGAAGATATTTTGTAGCTGCAATGAATTTTAATTATCTTAGTCAAATTAGAATCCTTAATTTCAGGATTATGTCCTGAAAAAGAAAACCAAATCTTTTGTATAGGTGGCTGATAGATGGCTACTTGATCATTGTAATATTTATATATGTTATCAATGAAAGCATGTATGTAGAAGACTTTCATTTTATAGAACTCTTTCATCTTTTCTAAAGTTTTTTTTTTTTTTCTAGCAGCAGCAGAAGCAGAATTCTCTGCACTGCTTCAAGAGTTTTTGAAGCTCTATTAGCTCAGATTCTAACAGTTATTAGATCAAGTCATACAACTGTTGCTTACAAACTTTTTACCTTTTAAGAGTACTAAAACACATGCAAAGGTGGAGGACAATCGGGTCAAACCAGAAGGGAAATCAAGTGATGATGATTATAGCTTTGAGGATGACCAAGTTGCTGACAAAGCTGATCCTTAATTGTCATCTGCCTGTAATCTAATTGTATCTGTAGGTGATACCCAGCTCTTGGAAAATGGAAAACCTATCAGCAGGCTTATCAGAAAATTCCTGCCTCTCTTGTCTGTATTTTTTCATGGATCATCGTATAAATTATTTGAATCTGGAGAATTCCTTCAATATTCATTAATTATTCAGACTTTAACTATCAGGAATTGAGGGGTATATCCTACTATAAGACATAAACCTTAACTTTAGAGATGGCAACATTTTGATAATTGATGTCCTAGCTAGTTTCTTCCTCCACCACTGTCCTGCTTGCCATATGGTATTATACATGCTGCCTCCTCTGCTTGCCATATGGTATTATACATGGTACGTCCTCTTCCTTAATCCATAGAAACCCCATGTATGGACAAATTTAAGTTTGTATTCAAATTTTTAATTAGTGATTGAGCTTTCTACCGCAGCTTGAGATCTCTCTTAAGGACTGAACTAAAAAAACGCCTAAACTTGGAGAATTTTTTTGCAATGAAATCTGAAAGCAACAAACCCTGCCTTTAGACTGAAGCTGCAAGATGTAAGAGCATATAACAAAATTTAAAGTAAAAATAAATGCAAAACAGCAACACTTTGACAAGTTGCCAGTTCCAGTATACTAAATTTAGATCAAGAGTGAGTGATTAACAGCTGCTGTTCTAGCTAGCTAGGCAAGAACATCAAGCTCATAATACAAACACTTCACTCTCAAAATTAATCTTTTGAGCAGCTTCAGTTAACATTCTATCCCAATTCAGTGCCTCTCATTCATCATTTACTAGCTGCTACAACACAAAATTCAACCACGTAGAATAATTCTGAAACTAACACAACTAATCATATAGAAAAACAGCTGACTAAGACTTCATCGCAAGGGCAGTCGACTAACACGTACTTGACCATCTTGCTCCTGATTTTACTGAAAAGTTTCTTGCTTCTGCGACCAACATCCCGCTCCCGTAGCACGTAATCAATGAAACAGAGTTGAATAGTAGGGGTTCGGGGGGATCCATACAACAACAGCAATGATTATCATGACCATCAGGCTTCGGATGACCTACACACACCCTACAAAGTTTCCCATCTCCTAGAGAGCATATAGCCATATTTCCACAATCCACACCATCCAAAACCCTTTGACTGCGTGCTTGTGTCTGATCATAGCATTCATATAAATATGAACATTGATCTTTAAGTCCACGCAGTGAAGACATACAAAACGCAAAGCCAGCACTGAAACAAATGTCGCCAATGCTGAGATAACGACCACAAAAAGGGAACTCTTTGACACCCAAGAAGGTGTCCAAGTGCGACCAGCATGGCTCAGCTGACTGCACATCTATGCTATAAATACCATAATTGGTGGATATAAAAAGAGTGGACTTCCTAACATGTGCGATAATTTCAATGGGCTCCTTTGAATAAATTAGGGGTATTTCAGGAAGAGTTACGGGTAGTTCAGGAAGAGCATGCCAAGTTCTATTGACAGGATTATATAGTTCAAAATTTGGACCATGAGCATCTTCTTCAATGACTTCTGAGAAGACACAGATAATACCAGTGTCCATCACAACAGCAATTGGAGCAAGTTTTTTGGCATGCATCCTAGGACCCTTTGTTATACATGGGGAGTTGATATCTGTTATTAGGGTGGAAGAGGTAGAATTTAATATTGAAACATCAATACAATACATCTCATCTACAAATATATCATTTTTTTCCCTTCCAATATTTTGTTCTTTTAAAGCTTTTCTGGTTCTCTTAGCAATAAGCGATGAAGGCGGTGAAGGTGTGAATCGAAATCCTCCAGACATAAAAAGAGTTGATGACTGAAAAAGGGCAAATGCCATAGCCAAAGGAAAAGTAGAATCCAATTTAAGGATCGGAAGTAAAGGAGGGATAGCACTAGCTCTAGTACCAGCAGCAGAAGAAGAAGAAGGAGAATTGGTAGCAAGAGAAGCACCAGAATCCCCATCCATGCATATAAATCGCATAAGGAATTTCATTGCCAGATAGTCTAAAATAACAGACTACGCATACCTTTGGGCTTTGAGGGTCTGCCCCCTGTTGTGATTGATCTGCCATTGTGGTATTTTTCTTAACCAAATTTCAGGAAATTGAGAGAATTGAATTGAATTGAATTGGATCACTGCTGGCTCTGAACAAAGATTAATACAAATGCATGAAAGCATGGAAGTATATCAGAATCAGACAACCCCTCTCCCCTTTCCCACCAGCGAAAAGAAAATAACAACAACAATAACAATAAATAGACAATTAAAGGGAGCAAAAATTTGCTTGAATTTGACCAGCCCAGAAATCTCTCTGCAGGTTTATGTTTTTGACTCTGGACCCGAATGCACTGAGCATCAACACATGCTTGCAAAGACCCTATTACTAAAAATGCATCCCAGGACAACATTCCAGACAGAACCCCTGGAAAATAACTAATTAGAGCATCAACCATAAATAAAAAGTATAGAAGGTGATGGTGCCAATACCTCACCACTTTTGTTGTATGAGGAATACCATTGATCAATCTCAATGCAAATGGTCCTCAGCGAACTTTCTACATGTAGGCCTTATGACTGATGAGCACTTCTAAATAGATTGTTAAGGAATGAAAGTACTTGTGAATACTTGTGCATCGAAACTCCAGTTCCTTTAAAGCTGATGAAGTCATGTAAGAAACCAAGTTGGTAAATCTCAAATGCTTGATATTGAATTGGTCTATCTTTCTCCTGAAATTCACAATGTTATAAACATACAACAGAGAAGGAAGAGAATGTGATAAACACACACACACACACACACACACACACACATATATATAGCACGCTTGTGCGAGACAAAGAGGAAAATTTTGAGAAATCAAAAAAGATAATTTTGAGACTAAAATTGTGTGAAAAAAAATTTTCTCTGGAATGTTTACAGCAGGTTTATTTAAGAATTTTGTATAATTCTAATGTAAACTTTTCTTACAAAAAATATAGCCTATGGTGAAGTGTAAATTTGAACATTGGCAAGAAGCCTGGTGAGTTTGCCTAAAGTTTCACGAGCAGATACAGTGTCTGGATGATCATCACCACATATTGAAGTTCTAATAAAAATAACCTTCCTTATTAAATCATCCCCAATGTCAAACTGTCCCCCTCTTAGCATAAGCTTTGCCCTAGTCTCCAGAACAGTGGCTCTTGACAGTGCTAGCTCCTGCCAAAGGTAAGGATTAAGTTGAGCATTAGTCTGAATGGGCCTCCAGCAAAGTGATTTATCCAACCACTTCTCAACTGGGGTAACAAATGCTTGGTCTGCAGCTTCCAAAGCATTAGTGCATAGGCGCAAGAGCTCCAGAGAAGCATTGCATCGAGAGAATGAAATGAAAGTCCGAATTGCAAGAGGCAAAACCATTTCTCGAACAAGGTACAATAGTTCTGACACCTTCAGCTCAACAACCTTGGGGTCATTACCAAATCCAAAAAGCAAGAAAAATGCAGCCCAAATATGGTCTGAATGGTGTGATATGGAGCCACGACTAATGACTGCTTGAACCATGGCCTGCGCAACTACTGAGGTTCCTCTTTTGCGCACATAAAGCTTAACAAGCTCATTGATATGGACATAGCCTTGCTTGGTGCTACTTCTTGCAATATTAAATCTCAACAACATGGAAGATGCTTCTGCTTCTGATCGTTTGGTATATGATGAAGAAAGGCCACAGCTCAAGGAACGCAATAGCTTTCTCCATAGCTGAGTTCCCCTATGTTTCTGGGGTATCTTGTTTGCAGCTAGGGCTAATAGAGAAACAGGAATAGCAGCTGGTGCAAACCAACCACTAGCCTGGACCATCCTAGTTGCCAAGCTCCTTGGCCCATCCGCATGATCAAATATTGAGAAACATACCTCAAAGAGTTGCAACAGGAAATGGTTTTTCGTCAAAGAATTAGCTTCCCTACCATTCCAAGAGATCTCCCTCAGGGGCATTCTATTTATGGTGTCCAATAGCCTGCTTGGATTTATAGGGAGCTCAGATAAAATTGCTCCTACTATAGCAAGGCCCAAAGGTAGCCTTCCCAGTTTCTCCTCAATAACCCTGAGGGCATCAATTTCTGCAATTGAGTAATCTTTCCCACTTCCTTGCATCAAACACATTGCCTCCACTCCAGACAAGTACGAAAGCTTCAAGGGTTCCAGATTAATGATGCGAGGGAGCCGTGTAGAAATTATGACATGGGTTTCTCCACCAAAGCGGGGAAGAAGATCCATTACAAGTTTGTGATCCCACCAATCCTTTTCACTCTCCAAGTTATCAATTACCACCAGAAATGGTATGTTTCTCATGAGCTCTTTTCGAACTCTAGAAATGGCTCCCTCTTCTTGCTCTTCAAAATTTCTTATCCTACTTTTCCCAAGGCAATTCTGAACTTCCACATCAACTTCTAAGAATGACCAGAGATTTAAATAATTCTGCCTAATATACCTGTTTTCTCCTCCAATCCATAGAACCATCTTGTATCTCTGGTGGTATCTATAGGCAAACTCCAGGAGAAGCTCTGTCTTTCCAATTCCTGATTCCCCCGACACACAAGCAATCCCCTTTCCATACACAATCTTTGTTGATCTTTTTCTTTTTGCAAAACGTCCACCATTTTTAGGCCTTACTTGGTGCTGTCTGTGAGGAAGCTCGGTGCTTTGCATCTCAATCTCCTTTTCGGATTCCTTCCATATAACTGGTTCTTTACCCTTCTTGGCTCCATTATCCCATTTCCTCTCCCTTCGTTTTTCCTCCATTGAATTGCTCCTACTCCATCCAATTGTCAAATTCTTTCTTCTGGGTCTTGCCTTGAGTTCAAAGTAATCTCTTTCTGAATCTCCACTGACGTCACCAAAAAGTATAAACTCTAATTCAGACAATTCTTTCTTCCTGCCAATGAAGTTCTCATTTCTAGGGAAAGGGAACTCTTCTTTATCCACCTTTTCTCTCCACTTAGTCACCCGATCTACGACACTTCTCCTTCCCAATCTCATTGCAAGAAGTGTGACAGCCCTCAGTATGCAATCTCTCCAGTTACCTTCCTGAGCTTCAAGTTTCCACTCATCTACCCGAGAAAGGCTGTCGACAGCCTCCTTCCACTCGTTCTCTAGCCCACCGTATAAAAGCCATAACTCACCTCCATGTTTTTCCCACAATTCTCCTCTATTCTCAACAATGTCCCTGACCAGGCAATCATCTGGACTCAAATCAAAGAATACTGGGACCAAACTCTTCTTGCTTGCAAAAAACCGCAGTTCCTCAATAGTAAATGGGTTCCTAAAGGACTTCTTTGTTAGGATTACAATGCCAAAAGAAGAGACATCCATTGCCCTCTCAACTAATCCATGTTTTCGTGAGTTCCTACATCGAGCTCTGTCAGATATAAAACAACTTATCCCTTGAGCTTCCAATTCAGCACGAAGCCAATTGGCAAACCTCAGCAAAGACGGCTTACGACCATGCAAACCAATGAAGACATCACAACTTCTCAGTTTGTAAGAGGGTAGGGGAACTGAAACTGGAGTATATGATGTTCCGTGGCTTCTTTCATGCTTTCTGTGCTTCTCTCTGAACCCAGAGTAACCAATGTCATGAGAACCATTGTAACTATAAGGAGAACTATTAGAAATGCCGGTTGAGGAAAATATTCGATCAAACTTCTGGAAATCTGTTCCAATTTCAGCAACTGGATCCTTTGACATGTCTGATGCATCTCTGGCATTTGCTAGAGATGCAAGTTCTGGATTACCTGAACTAGATGTAAGAGGCTCACCACTTAAATGAATACTATCACATTGAGCATCTGACCTTGTTGATTCAGATAATTGACAGGTTGGTGATCTTGGAGAGAAGAAAGGTGACTGGTTCGCTGAAAAAAATGCTGAAGAAGATGATGACATATTCCGTAAGGTTGATATTGGCACCATGCCAAACCTAGAGCTATCTTCTCGGAGATCCATAGTTTAGTTACAAAATCTCCCTGTTCTGAGGGTATCAAATACGACGCATCAGCTCTAAGTACGAAAAGCCATCCTGAAATGGAGAGAATGACACAATTTCAGTAAAAATAACTCCCTAAATGGAATACACACATTTGAAAATACAACAGAAAAAGAAAAATCAAATGCTTTTATTTTATTACATTATCAGTTTTAATAGCTAACCAATTAGGCAATAGTGTTGTCTGTCATACCAAAAGCAGCAGATAAAATCTGAAACCTCAGATGATATAAGCGCAGGGAGCAGACTTAGGCAGCCTAATCATAAACTATTCATCTCAATTTTTTTTTTTTTTTAAAATGAAACAGCATACATGGCACCCACCTTATGGGAAAATTCCAAGCAGATAACTGTATAAAAAAGAAAATTGAAAACCCAAGAGGGTGGTAAAAAAAAACAAGTAAACAAGCACAGAAATGCAAATATAACAACATAAGCAAGTAATTCAATGATAGCAATAGAAGGAAACTTGCAAAATTTAAACTTCAATGCCTAAAGGCGTAAAAACTAGTAATTGCAATCAATGCATGCTTCTAGCCATACATTCTGAAACATATAGAACCAGTTCCTGAAGTATATCAACAAGAAACTTTAGAAGTCATCATCAAAGGCTGAACTTTAGAACATTATAGATCTAACTAGCTAGTGGAGACTCAAGGTACAAAACAAACATTGAAATAAAACACCTCACTTCAGATTTGTGTAAAATAAAATAACATTTTAATGATAATTCAGATCTGAGTACTTACATTACCTGGCCTAAAATCTTGAACTTGGTTTGAAAGATGGAAACTTTAGCCTTCAAACCAATGGACCCAGTTCAAAAAAGATTGAAGGATAAACCCACAAGAATTCAACTTTCGAGGAACCCCAGATAATATCTCGAGTTTTGTTGTTGTTTATTATCAGTACAGTGAACTGAACCAGCCTGCAAACGAGGAGACACTAACTTGACATACATAATTACCACAAGCAAATAGAAAAAAAATAAATAAATAAAAGACAAATGATTATTCAATCACATGACATGAGATAAAGAAAGTGTTGAAAATGAGAGAGATAGAGACATGAAGAGAAACCAGTATAATAAACACTATCACTTGCAAGAAGTAATTGTGTTTTACTACCATTTAGAGATATATTTCATCCTCATGATAGTGACTCATTTTCAAGAAAAAGAGCAGACAAAGTTAAACCTTTTTTCTTCTGTTAAAAACCCATTACACAAGATTTGCTTACCATTCCAGTGAAAACAATAAATTTTTAAAAAAAAAAAATCAAAAGAAACAGTAACAATATGATTCAAGTACACTCACCTAACAAGAACAAGACTCCTTTTTTTTTTTTTCTGTCTAACTAAAAAGACAGGCTTTCCCTCTTCAAAAAGATTTTAACTTTCCCTGTTTTTGCTCTGTTTCTACATAACTACAACAATTGAATAAATACTTCTGGTTTCAAATGTCAATGGAAGAAAGTGTGGGGAAAAAAAAAGGGGTTATGTGCGTGTAAGGATTAAGGAACACTACAAAACAGAAGCCACCGTTGAAGTAGTGAAATGGGTCCCAATAGAATGGATCTGATGAGGTATGTTTTTGTAGGTTCCACACATACAGAATCACACAGACAATACTAACCTTTTTCTTCTTATCGCTGTGAAAAATTCAGTTAATCAACTGTTGTTTCACATTGGTCCTGCTTTTTTATTTTAACGAAGTTTCTGGTTTTTTATCCACCATTCTTGCTAAAAAGATTTTGCCTTTTTGTTTTTTTTGGAGGACTATATACTTGGTAAGACGATTTTTGAATGGTGGCATTGTTTCCTCATTAATATTTTATTTCAAAGTTAAAAAAGAAAAATTTTAATAATAGATCGATAATTTTCTTCTAAATTATTGATATTAGTAAATTCTAACTAATCAGTCTGCTTTGAATATAATTATAAAAATTGTAAAAATTTATTAATAATTAATTTAATATTAATTAACAATATGTTTGTCATCAAATGGTAATGGATTGATAATTTTTAATACAAGATGACCGTACTTTGCATCAAATTATAAAAAATGCATTAATGGGTATTATATAAACCAAAAAGAAAAAAGGGTCATGGTAAGGACATTGAACCAGCTTAAAGAGTCTAGTTACAGTTTGCCAGTGATGAAGGACAGAATTTAGGCAATTATTTGGTGAAGGATTTTGCTGCCACTTGTTCATGGAAAAAACATTAACAAGCCATAGTGGTCCTAACTCCTGAGTCCTGGCCAAGATTTAAAAGAAACCAAAACCATGCTCATGTAAAGTTAATTTGATCAAAGATATAACCAAATCTCACCCACTTATTAGTTATATCATATATGCACATTGATTGACTTGTGAAAATCTTGTAATTTTCACTCACTTATTAGCTTGCAAGTCAATTTATAGTAAAAAGGAAAATTCTATCATTTATGGTTAGGAGCAATATCAAAACTCTAATTATGGAGAAAGAAATGCTTCTACTAATTATAAAAATCTTTTTTTTTTTTAAGTCAAATAGGAGACAAAATCAGAAAATATTTTAAATTCTTGTTATCTAGGCATACATCTGGGTTATGTGTTGACACTCACACACCAAATTTGCTCTTTTTCTAAAAATAAAAAATAAAAATTAAATTAAATAAATTAATTGGTAACAACCCCCTCTCCATCTCCAAAGGACTGTAAGGTTGACTTAAGAAGGATATTGGATTTGGCTCTTTCAACATCAGTCCAAAACACTCTTTTGATGCCACTTGGGTGCACATGCATACATGTGAGGCCACATTACAATGGATGGTTGAGATCTACTCACACTCATTTAGTTAAAAATACATTGCATCCCATTAGCTTAGTTTTT
>CATIWO010210141.1:0-10881 GCA_949673435.1 Macaranga tanarius
AAATGACTCCAACTTACCTTACAAATTACCCCTCTCTACCCGTATCTATATATCCACACTTAAAAATAAAACCATAATGATAGTCCCCATGATATGAAAACATAATGCATATACAGTGTTTCTAAAATGTGGGTGTTACAGAGGGTGTCCTTTCTTTATATAGGCATCCCTTATGCCAAGTGATAAGAATACTGTGCAAATAAAATCAAGGAATTTCATGCACAGTTGCACTAGAGAACATGTCATAAGACATATAAATTCAAAATGGATTGCTGAGACATATCTGGAGAGGTTTAGAGCTAATCCTATATGGGCATTGCAGGGGATTATTGCTGCTATAAAAAGTGATCATGAAGTTAAAGTTTCAAGATTAAAAGCTTGGAGAGCAAAATGTTATGCTTTAAAGTGGATTGATGGAGATGAGAGAGAACAGTATGCAAGGCTACATGATTACAAGTTGGAGTTATTGAAGACTAATCCTGGATCTACAATTACCTTTGAATTAGATGAAGGAAAGTTCAAAAGTATGTATGTATGTCTGTTTTGCTGCATTGAAGAGGGGCTTTAAGGATGGATGTAGGCAGCTTATTTCAGTTGATGGAACATGGATGAAAGGTATGTTTAGGGGTGAGTTACTAACTGCTGTTGGAATTGATCCAAATGATTGATAGCTTGGGCTATTGTTTAGAAAGAGAATAAAGAATATTGGACATGGTTCCTAAAATAGCTTGCTGAAGACCTTAAAATCAACAACAACTATCATTAGACCTTCATGAGTGATAGACAAAAGGTAAAATTGTCATACTTTTCTACTAATACTAATTTTAATACTATAAATGTTTCAATATAGAAATGTATTGATATACATGATTGCATTTTTATTGTTAGGGGTTAATTCCTGCAATAGAGGAACTATTTCCTCATTTAGAGCACATATTTTGTATTAGGCATATTCATACTAATTTTAGGACAAGATTCAGAGGAAAAGGTTATAAAGAACTTATTTTTGGGGCAGCTAAGGCTAGTTATGTGCCATTATTTCAGAGATTTATGGATAGTTTAGCTGAATAATGTAAAGGAGGATATGACTATTTAAATAGCATTCCTCCACATAATTATTCCAGGTCCCATTTCAAAACTAATTGTAAATATGATATGGTGCTAAACAATTTGTGTGAGTCCTTTAATAGTGCCATTCTCTAAACTAGGTTCAAAGGAGTTTTGACAATGAATGAGATGATTAGATCTAAACTTATGAAGAGGATACATAAGAGGAGAGATATAATACAGAGGAAAAACTTAGTTTACTGTCCTAAAATTATTGAGAAGTTAGAAAAGACCAAGAAGTCAGCATACTTGTACACTACTAAGTGGTCAGAAGGGGATAAGTTTCAAGTAGTAGGTCCAGGTGGCCAATTTATAGTTGATAGGAAAGAGAAAACATGTAGTTGTAGGAGATGGGACTTGACAGGCATCCCTTATGTTCATGCGATCTCAGCCTTGTGGTATAACAATGACACTCCTGAGAACTACCTTCATGACTGCTACAAGGTCTCTACCTTCTTAAAAATATACAGTCATATTATTAATCCTACAGAAGGCAAGGAATTTTAGCCTAAAGCTACTGCACCTCCCATATAAGCACCTGAAATAGCAAAACCACCACAAGGAAGAAGAAAATTAATGAGGAAGAAAGAAGATGAGGAGCTCGTAAATGGGGTTAAAAATGGAAGAGTTAGCAGGAAAGGAGGTATAGTTAGTTGTGTAATTTATGGAATGAAAGGTCATAATAAAAGATTTCATGGATCACAAACTGATGGAAATGTGGAGAGCAAAAGACAAAAACTGCCTGTAAGCACTTAATTTTCAATTGTTTCTTATGTTTACATGTAATTATAAGTTTTCATTAAATTCTTTTCTACCATGCAATTTAGTAGAAACAGTCAAAGTATGGGTGAATCAAGTGGATCCAGGATTGACTCTACTCCATACACAGTACAATGGATGCCAGATATAAGGGAAAAACTAAATTTTTTATATTTTTCTCATTGACTGAGTGTTAAATGGGATTTATTTCTTTATGGTATAGGGAACTACCAGAACCCCTAAAGAAAATCCAACAAATATTTTTATGCTATCAAATTTACAAGAAGTTAACATTGTAGATTTTGGGGTAAATTGCACTCACGGTACCCAACCTTTGAGATATATACCAATAAAGTATCCAACCTTTTTTTTGTAACGCAAAACTCTCCAACCTTTCAATCCTATAACAGAAAAGTGCCCAGAGCCACTTTTCGGTAGTCGGAGTTGACCTGTCACTGACGTGGAGTGTGACCTGTCATGACACGTCAACACGCGAGTGTGACCTATCATGACACGTCAACATGCGAGGGGTAAATTGTACTTACAGTACCCAACCTTTGAGACATATACCAATAAAGTGTCCAACCTTTTTTTTTGTAACTCAAAACTCTCCAACCTTTTAATCGGGTAACGAAAAAGTGCCCAGAGCCACTTTCTAGTAGTCGGAGCTGACTTGTCACCTATGTAGAGTGTGACTTGTCATGACACGTCGACACGCAAGATGAAGTGGGACATGTGACGCCACATCATCGCCACGTGTCCCAAAAAAAGTATAAAAAAATAAAATCAATTTTAATTTAAAAACTGATTTGCCATGACCCCACCTTCTTGATGATAGTTATTCATACAAAATCAATTCATGTAATAACATTCATACAAGCTGCTAATTTGAATATCCTATAGAAATCTGCAGAATTCTTTATTTAAGTGTCATTTACAAGATTAAACTCCAAAATTTTTTTAACAAAAGACTAGCAAAATGAAGAAAAACAATAAGAGAGCTAAATAAAGAAGATGGTAAAGAAGAAGAAACTGAGATTGATTTTTTTTTTTTTAGGATTGTTTTTACTCTATTTTGTGAGTTGGTTTTATCTTCAAAATAAAATCAATTTTATCTTGAAGTCATAAATTTTCCTGTTGGTCTGCCCCTTTTCTTTTCCTCTGGTGGACTTCTATTTGTTAGTACTGGTGCAGGTGAATTTCTTTGTACTTGTGCATCAATATGTGATGGCAAATTAGTTTTCAAATTAAAATTAATTTTATTTTTTTATGCTTTTATTAGGACACGTGGCGATGATGTGGCACCACGTGTCCCACTCTATCTCGCGTGTCAACGTGTCATGATAAGTTACACTCCACGTAGGCGATAGTTCAGCTCCGACTACTGAAAAATATTCTGGGCACTTTTTCGTTACCGGATTAAAAGGTTGGAGGGTTTTGCGTTACAAAAAAAAAGGTTGGACACTTTGTTGGTATATGTCTCAAAGGTTGGGTACCGTGAGTACAATTTACCCCTCACATGTTGACGTGTCATGACAGGTCACACTCGCGTGTTGACGTGTCATGACAGGCCACACTCCACGTTAGCGACAGGTCAGCTCCGACTACCGAAAAGTGGCTCTGGGCATTTTTCTATTATAGAATTGAAAGGTTGGAGGGTTTTGCGTTACAAAAAAAGGTTGGATACTTTGTTGGTATATGTCTCAAATGTTAGGTACCGTGAGTGCAATTTACCCTAGATTTTGAAGAACATGGTGGTTTAACTCAAGAAGAATTGTCTCAGGTATGCTTATTACATGCACTCTCTTGTGTGGGTGATTAATGTGGGATAATTATGGGATTATTTGTGTCCATGTTTATGTAGATCTTTAATGTAACTGTTGAACCTCAAGATGATGATGGAAAGGGGTTACAAAGAGAAGAGAATTCATCACTTGAAGTTGTTCTTCCTTCTAGATCTGGTGATGTGCCTGGACCTTTACTTGTACCTGATCATGTTCAAGTGAATGCAGCTGGACCTAAACCTCAGTTTGTGAAGGGAGGAAAGGCTACAACTAAGGGAGGAAAGGCTGTAACTAAAGCTGCATATGTGACTCGATCCAGGATTGCTGCAAATGTTCAACTTAGTGCAAGGTATAAGAAGTTGCTTGGGAGTACAACTGCTGATGGAAAAGGGAAATAGAAGGTTGAAAAAGAGAGAGGCAAGGCACCTCTTACTGCTGCTACTGAGAAAATTAGTAAGAAGAAATAGCAAGTATGGGAAGCAATTTGACTGATATTTTTGGCATTAAAGGAGTTATTACTCCATTGTATGTGTGGTTGAGTCATAGATGAACTCAAGTAAACTTTTGTATATTTAATTACAGTGGTCCATGGTCCATGTTCTTTTGATTTGTGCCATACTTGATTGTTTATTAGTCTTTTGGCACATTATTTTTAGTGGTCCACAAGAATCTTGTGACTTTTCTTTATAGATTGTCGTTGAATACTTTTTTGGTGAATAATATATGGCATAATATATACAATGACAACCTTTTTTTTCTTTTTGTTTTATGCTTCCAACATCTGCCAATTGTCTGGATTTATGTCATCTTCCATACAGCAGCTACAAACAGCCAAAAGATATGCAGTTTATTATCTGAATTTTGTTTTATACTCTTGTTTTTATTTAAAATTGTAGGTGATTAAGAATAGCCAAAACATATACACTTTTTATTAAATATATTCAATGCACAGATTCATGAGTAGTCATTACATACATTCATGAGTTGTCATTACATTAGCTGCAAGTTAACATTGAATTTTTTTCCCATTGCATTTCCCGCCTATCCTACAGCCATTTACTAGGTATTTTCCAAATAAACCTCTGCAATTATTGCTACTTAACTTCTGCAGTTCCTTAACCCCAGAGCTTACCCATTACAAAATAAATAACCATTGTACATATAAACTTTACACTCTTCCACTTGCATTGTTTGATCTCCATCCTCCTTTTTTGTTCATGTTATTCATTCCTCTCTATCTTTTGCAGTAAGCCATTGATGACTATTCGAGCACAATGGCACATAGGTGGATCAAACCACTGAAAAAAATCACAAACTCCATTCATCTAAACAGGAACAAGCTCAACTCAGAATTAAAAAAATTAAAATAATTACCCATAAGCTCAATTTTAAAAGCTCAAGACATATTTAACAAAGATATTAACATAAGAAAAATTTAGAACTAACTCCATATTTCGAACAACCATAAAATCGTCTTCCTGGATTTGCTTCTGTCCAAGATGTTTTCAATATAGCAACTTGATTGCAGCAACAGTGAGGAATCGTGATTTGGTGTTCCATTATTAATTGGAAGATAACGATATAGAATGACAAAGAGGGGGGATCGAAGGGAGAAAGGAATTACTAGAACAAATAATACAAGATGAAGGATTTCCAAAACAATAAAAATAAAAAAAGATGAAAGAGATGAAGGACAAATGTATTCAGCTACGAAATTTAGGGATTAGGGTTTTTTAATTTTTAAATTTGTTTTGTTTAGTAACATTTAAGGCTTTTACTGCTTATTAGGATCTCGGGCCCACACGATGACATGGTCGATGAATCATCTGCTGAGGTGGCGAATATGCCAAGAATATACTTTGTCTGTCTGCCACGTATGCAAAATTGCACCGGAAGTTGGGGAGGTACTTCCGCCTGAAACAAAATTGAACTTCAATAACTAAAAAGAAAAAAATTAAAAATCTAGTACCAAAGTGAAACATATGGCAAAGTTAAGGTACCATATGTGCAAGAAACCCGTAAAGCTGAGAAAGTTGCAATGAATTTTTTGAATTTTCAGCAGAAACAGCAGAATGTGGAAGTCGTATCCAAGGCAATTACAAGGGTAATTGGGTTGAAGTTTGGGATCTACCATAGTAATGTAAAAATAGCAAGAATCTAGTTTGGTTATTGGCTTTTGTAATTAATTGTTTTAGATTTCTTAGACTATATGTTTGAGTCTTTGAATCAAATTTTAGTTAATAGATTCAGTTGGATCTATTGTTATATTTTTGTAATCTCTTGTATTTCTCATTTTTTAATGAAATATTTTAACTGTTGTTCAAAAAAAAACTTGTTAAAAATTAGAGTTATTCACATTTTCACATTATTTGAAGTGTTTAAATATTTTTTTTAAGTTAAAATAAAACTATTTTAAAACTTGTATTTATAATTAAATGATAGATAATTTTAACAAAATTAAGCGTCAAAATAATTATTAATGTAATAAATTGATAAAACATGTTAAGTTTAAAGGGTTACGGTATATTAAGCTATGAAAGAAAAAAGAAATAGATAATTTTAAAGAAAAAAACTTACAGATTTTGAAGTCAGAGAAGCAGTGACAGAGGCCAGAGGACCAAGCACCGCCATGTCCATGGCCGTGAGAGAGAGAAGACTGAGGATTCTCATTGTATTTTTTTGGTTTGGTGGGTACATGGTGATGATGAGAATATAGATTCAATTGATCAGAAAAGGGAGTACAATTAATAGTAGCTGCAGATAGAATAAATTGAAGAAGGGGTATACATATATATAAATATGAAATTTTTGAATTAATATTTGGTTTTAGAATCGTGTAGCAATGTTTTTTTTTATATATATAAAAGTAAAAAAAGAAAAAATTGTTAAAGTCTAAAGATATTATTAAAAAGCTGCAATGACTTGGTCAATACATATATAAGAGTTTTACTATATGATTGGATCAAGTAAATAATGTAAGACACGGAAATGAACTAGTAAACTAACTTAACAACCTAAGCTGGAAAATACTTTCAGGTCGTCATGTGGCACTCTCATGACTTGAATTTGTTAGTTTTTGACACATATACAGATAGTATAGGTTTTCACATTTCTTGCAAACTTCATAACATTTAAGCTTTGTATTTGGACATTTGTACACATATGACTTGAAGACTTGTAGTTATGTATATGTTGGCACTTATCTTCTTTTTTTTTTTTTTTTTTTTTCTTGATGTTGGCACTTAACTGATGTGAAAAAAAAAAAAAGAAAAGAAAAAAAGATCATTGAGAAGTGTTTGAGGAAACAAATTTGGCACCATTTCCATTTCCGTATTCATTCAGCCTTAACAATATAACCTTCCCTCTTAATTTCTTTATTCAGTAATTGATACATTTCTACTGAATCATGATGTAAGCTATCACCAGCATGAAATTCATGAACTTGGGACCCAATCTCAATCCATGTACAACCAGGGGTCTTAGTGACACCCCGCCGTCTCATCAACACCCTCATCTTTGCCGAGTCATCCCACCTTTTCAAATTTGCATATATTTTAGATGAGATAATGTAGTTTCCAGAATTTGATGGCTCCATATCTAAAAGTAGCTTAATGACCCGTTCACTAACATCTACATTTTTGTACTTTTGACAGGCACCAAGTAATGATCCAAGAACAATTTCATCTGGTTTTCCAGGCATCTTCTCAACGAAGTTCCAAGCTTCAAAAAGATGTCCTGTGCGTGCCAAAAGATCAACCATACAAGAATAATGCTCAACTTTTGGAACCAATCCAAATGATGAGTTCATCGAATCAAAGAATTGACAGCCATCATCAACCAATCCAGCATGCACACATGCAGATAGCACTCCTACGAATGTGATATCATTTGGCTGAACAGTGCTATCATTTAGCATACGCCTGAATAATGATAATGCTTCCTGAGCACTCCCATGAAATGCAAGAGCAGAAATCATGGCATTCCAAGAGACCACATTTTTGTGAGGCATATTTTCAAAAACTCTTAGTGCATTGTCTAGGTTCCCACACTTGGCATACATATCGAGTAATGCACTACCAACATAGACATCATTTTCTAAGCCTCTATGTGATGCATATGTCTCGATCCATGTTCCCAAATCTAGAGATCCGATAGAGGCACATGCAGAAAGCACCCCAATCATTGTGATTTTATCTGGATTAGTGCCTGCATCTCTCATGACACTAAATAATGCAACTGCCTCATTTGATGCTCCATTCTGTGCATATCTGTAACATTATTACAGCAACACATTAATGAGTGCTCAAAGCATCCAATTTTTTATGCAGTTAAAAACGTTAATTTAACTAATCTACTTTGAGTGTGAGAAATGATGTCGATTTCCTCGCTAATTCATTTAAAAAACAAAAATCAAATAGCTGGTGGTTAAGGATTCAAGGGAAATTTTCACATGCCCAAATGAATCCGAAGGTATTACAAACCTAGTATGTGCGTGTATGTGCAAGTGAGCCTTCAGAAAAGGGTCGAAAAAAATTAGCCATGATTCAAGCTGAAATAGCATAACAAAGAGTTAATGACCTTGTTATCATTGCATTCCAAGTGACGGCATCCTTCTTTGCCATTGCATCAAAGACTCTCCTTGCCGACATTAAGTCCCCACATTTACCATACATGCCAATCAAAGAAGACCCAATATAGGAGTTCAATTCCATCTTTTTCTTATGAACAAACCCTTCCAACCACTTCCCTAAAGCCAAATTGCCCAGGTCTCCACAAGCCCCGAGAACACTCACCAAAGTCATCTCATCTGGCTCAAATCCTTCCCCCATCATTTCCAAAAACAAGCTCACGGCCTCTTGTGCAAAACCCATCTTTGAGTATCCTGAAATCATAGAATTCCATGATACTAAATCTCTTTCCAGAATTTCATCAAACACTTTGCGTGCATAACCCAATTCACCACACTTAGCGTACATTGTGATCAAAGAATGGCTAACATGACCATCATTATCAAGACCCATCTTGAAGACCATACAGTGGGCTATGTTCCCGCAACGGAATGCTAAAAGATTTGCACATGAAACGAACAAAAACGGAAAAGTGAAGTTGTTGGGTTTGAGGCCTAAAGAATTCATTTGGTAATAAAATTGAATAGCTAAAGAGTATTTTTTCCAAGTAGTTGTTAGTCCTCTAATCATGATATTGAAAGAATAATCATTTGGATTTGGGATTTGAGTAAAGAGCAACGAGGCATAAGCAAAGTCTCTGAGGTCAATGATTTTAGAGAGAATAAAATTGGGCTTTTGTATTAAGTTTATGATCATTTGTGCGTGGATTTGTCGCAGTTGCTTTCTAGTTTTGCATTGCTTCAACAGATTTAAGATCTTTTCAGTCAGAGTTTGAAGTTGTTGAAGGTCAAAACCGTTGGGGTCTGCAACGGCAAGAAGGCGGGAAGTTAGGTTTGAGCAATGTTTTGTCCTAAACATTTTTTTTTTTGGTACTGCAGCTGAAGTTGTTGCGGTGTGCCACCAGTAATGCAACAACGTTATGCGGAGAAAATAAATATTCCTACTGAGCACCTGCAGCATTCAGTTCGTGACTATATTTCGAATCAAGGTGCTCGGCTATGGTGTGATTTTGAACCATTTTTGCCCCTTCACCATCTGGATAGTTTTCAGTAAAGTCTGCCTATGGTGCTCTGATGAATGAGAAATGGCAGCTTAGAAAATGGCAAGGCCCCCAAGGCCCCAACGCATTCGTGCTTTCTTATGGCTTGCTGTTGGAAACCGCATTCTCACAAATGCTGAACGGTTTCGCAGACATCTTACCTTGGATCGATGCTTCCTGCCCTCGTTGTGGAAATACAATAGAAGATGTTATTCATGCCTTAAGAGATTGCAGATTATCTCGACAAATTTGGAATCAATTGGTTCCTGCTCTAGCTTCTTCAATGGCAATGCTGATCAGTGGCTTCCGGAGAATTTAACAAAGAGGCAGGGGAGGGACAATTACCAATTGGCTTATTTGTAAAAAAAATTCAAACGTTTACAGCTTTTTGCAATTTTATCATAACTTTTTAATTTTTATAATTATGTCCCAATTTTTAATTTTTTTTTATAATATTAACACATTAATGAATTTGGTCAAATAAATTAATTCATTAATGTTTTGCAATAAGGCTTATTGGGGTCCACTCTTTGTGTTGGCGACATTACACTTCATTGCCCACTCAGAATTTTCTAAAATAATTTTGACCAAATTCATTAATGTGTTAACATTGCAAAAAATTTTGAAAATTGGGACATAATTACAAAAAATAAAAGGTTGGGATTAAATTGCAAAAAGCTGCAAACGTTTGGATTTTTTTCACAAATAAGCCTTTAATTTATGAGCATATTTTGTGGGGGTGTTAACTAGAGGAATAAAATTTTAATTAAACCAAACTGCATTATATAGTTTTTTTAATATCTATAACCATAATCAAACTAATTATATTGGTGATCCAATTAATCGGTTAACTAATTAAATCAGTTTGATTATATTTTTGGTTTTTTATTTATAACAATAATTGTTGAATGTAGTATAAAATTTACTATAAAAACTACACGCTTCTTGCGTAAAAATTATAAAGAAACAATATTGCCCATAAATCTCTTATATTACAATTTTTTTGAACGAATCTCTTATATTATAATAAAAAAATATTAGGGGTTAATTATTTCAGAGGTCACCTAACTTTACACTTATTTCATTTTAGGTACTAAACTTCAATTAGTTTCATATTGGGTACCAAATTTCAATTTAAGTTTCATCCGCCAGTCACCTGGTGGCTGTGTATCCAGGTGGCAGACGAAGAAGGAATATTCTTAGAATATTCACCACGTCAGCAATCCTACTCAGTAAATTTTCCACGTCAGCTTGCCACCTCACTTGTTACCTTAACCCTAATTTTAACCTAACCCACCTTAATTTTAACCTAACCCAAAATCACCGTAACCCTTTTACTTCCCTCCTCTTCACTCTCATCGACAGATGCAGCTGCTGGACTAACCTTCTTCCAGACACACCTTGTCCACATCTAAAAAACTCCACCTTGGACAGCTTGGATGATCTTCAATCAATCTTCAACCCTCTTATTTATTCTTCAAAAGAAATGGAGCATATCTTAGTCCTAAATTGTCGATACCAAGAAGCAGCCATTCTGAGGACGTCTTGGACAGAGATGAATCTA
>CATIWO010210143.1:0-23593 GCA_949673435.1 Macaranga tanarius
TTTTTCTCCAGTTTCCTCCAGAAGATTCTTGCTTCAATTCAAAGTTTTCTTTCCTCAATAAATTTTAAATGGGCTGGACCTTGATGCTGGGCTTCATTTGGGCCTCAATTTTAATTGCAAGCCCAAGATTATATTTGGGTATAAACAGTTTTTTAAATATCTTGATTGTGAATGGTTCCTGATTTGAAGGTTTGACCTATTTATAAATGAAAGTTTTTTTTTAATTTTTATTAACCACAATAATAATACTAGATACAACAACAAGATCTATAGCAATAAATAATAATAATAGTAAATAAAATAGTAGTAATAATAGATTTTAAAATGGTAATTTTGTTTTTATATTTTAATTTTTACATGTAATGTCAAACTTTCAATGAAATTTTCATTCAGAATATTCTCTAGTTTTATTGTAAGCTTGGTGAAGGTTGATGCTGTAGTATTTCAATTTTTATACATCCAGTTTTGTGTTAAAGAACGCGGTACTCCATTAATGTTATAATTGGTAGATTCTTTACTTCTTTGTTAACTGCATTTATTGATTCTGCTATATTAGAAGTCATTATTGAGTATCTATTGTCGATTGAGAAAGCTTTTGCCCATCTGCTATACCCAATGTTGTTCAAATGTTTTCTGATCTTTACATTAATTTTGTCTAACTCATTGATGTTGTACTACAAATCTTCAATAGCATATGCTTTTGCTACTTGGATAAGGAAGTCTTTGATCCTTTTTAATTTTTTTTTTAAAGTTACTTTTGAGGTTGTTTAACAAGTGGTATATACAAATGCCATATGCAACTTCAGGGTATGAGTTTTTTTATTACTTTTCTCAATGCTTTCATGTTTGTCAGAGATTATGCACATTCCTTCTCGACAACCAAATGCTTCTCTTAGTTTTCTAAAGAACCATTCCTAGGATGCATCATTTTCAGAGTCAACTATAAAGAAAGCGAGTGGAAAGATTTTAACTACAATATCTATTGTTACTGTTGAAAGCAATGTACCAACATATGTTACATTTAGAAATGTGCCATCCACACCATAACTGGTCTGCAATATTTCCATCCATTTATTGATGCAGCAAGAGCCATGAATACATAGAGGAATGAGTTATCCTGTGTGATTTTTAGTTCAATAATTGAGCCTAAATTTGTTATTTTTAGCTTATAGATAAAGCTTGGAAGAAGTGCATAAGATTCATCTAGTTTACCTCTTAAGATTTGATGTGTGTTTTTCTCTTGATCTCCAAGCTTTCAAGTGATTAAAGGCCATGTTTATCCCTTATATTTATAATAATATATACCGGTGTGTATATAATTTTGATGCTTTAATATTTTAATTTTATGTAGTCGGCAAGTACATATGTAGTTTTTTATCGCTGGTTTCCTAACCTGACCTCTAGATGGCAGGTGTGATTATTGTTGAATTTATGGACTATAAATATCTCTCTTTTGCCATTTTTTGAAGCCCTGATGTACTAGCAACAATTTTTATCTAAGCACTTTCCAATAAATTCCAACATGTATGATTTAATTGTTTTATATTGAAAATGGTTGTTGATGGTGTAAGAAATTAGTGCTTTTTTAAAATCTTATTTGTCCTTATATGTTTTATCTTCTTTTGGTTCTCGTGGTGTTGCATTACAGGTTATAGAGGATTCTTCATTATTATTTTCTGGTTCTCATTCTTTATTGTTACTCTCATGTTCCAAAATTCTTGTACTTATCATTTTTGCATAATCCATAAAATCTATAAGTTATTTTTTGGTGGTTTGTACTAGTTAAGCTTTCTTCAGACACTGCAGAGGTTATTGGCATAAAATTATTGATGAAGTTATTGGAGATTGCAGATTCTTTCTCAACAATAGTGATGCACAAAGGGAATTTTGTGTAATCTACTTGTTTCTTCTTCAACTCTAAATAAAAGAAAAGAGTTATATCATTTTATATTTTTAAAGGTGGATGATCTTCTAATATTTTGTACTGGTACTTTATGGTCTTTCTTTCAGAGTTGATGTTTTGTTATTCTGATAAAAGGTGTAATAGTTTTCTAAAAGCTGTAGTTATTTTTAAGAAGAATTCCTTATACTTTTATAGTTAATGTAATTCATTTCATCATTCCATTTGCCATTATAATGTATGAATATTGTTATGTTTTTCATTGTACCTAGGGGTGTGTAAAAATGACCGAGAACTAAATAACCAAACTGCATTGAGCGGTGCAGTTTGGTTTCGATCGGAAATAGTTTCAAAATGTCAGTTTTAGTAATAACTTAAAATGACTAAAAATTTGAGAATTGAATAATATATATAAATTACCAGTAGATATGAATTAGCTAATGAGGTTTAGTCTAGTGGTACGTATAGATCTCTTATCAAGCATAGGTTTGGGCTTCAAATCCTGGCCTTTGCAATAAGTTTTTTTTCTCTTTTATTTCAAGAAGAAAATGTAAAAAAGCCAAATTTGCAGCCTCCATGATTTGAACTTAGGTCCCCAACATTCCTATTTCAATTCTTGCATGCTCACAACCACTAAACCAGTAGTGGCATTTGAAAATTTTGAACTTCCTTTAGTAATATCGGTTAATTGAGAACCAAACCGACTACCCCTCCTAACCTTCGATTTGGTTTTAGTTTGAGCTCCTCCCAAAAAATGGTTTAATTTGGTTCAGTTATTAATTGATGATCACACCCTAATTATACCGATAACGAAACAAATATTAATAAGAAAAATGATGAAAGATTTTGAGCATTTGTAGTTTTTTTTTAGTTGTTACAATTTTTTTGGTGTTGTAAAAGCATTGTTTTGAGGTTGTTTTTAGGTTGTTTTCATTCTTTTTAGTTCTCGATAGGTTTGTTTTATAGTTATTTGTTGTTTTTGGTTGCTGGATGGTTGTTGTTGGTTTTTTTAGGTTCTTTTTTTGTTACTTTGAGGTTGCTCTATTTGTTGAATGTAAAATATAGGTTGTTGAACATTTGCATGCTCAACTAATAATTCATCCTATTTTGACCTTAGCAAACAACTTTTGAATCACTAATATTTTGTTTAAGTGTGATTATGAATCAGATTAAGACCATTGATATAGTAAGCAATAGAAGGTAATTTGAAGCTTGATTAAAGTCCTTGAAGGTCCCTATAGATGTCTTCAATTGGCTCACGAATGGTTACAACTCATGTGGGATTCAAAATATGCAAGTTTACTAGGTGAGGACTACCCTCACGATCGTGAGATGGATGGTCATGACCTCACGATCGTGAGGGGTGACAGACTTGCATTACAGGAACGAAGAGTATGAGCTGAAGAAAACCTACCACTCTCATGATCCCACTCTCACAATCCCACCTTCACCATTGTGAGATGGCTGGTCATGATCATAACATGCCTCCAATAGGTAAATTTTCACCTTCAATAGTCATATCTTTAAGGCTTATGATCTTGAGCGAACACTCACGATCCTGAGCAGACTCAATCCTGCAAAAAATCTAAAATCACATTTAATGAAGGTTAAAGAGTGTTTTGACAAAATCATGCTTCCTAACAACTAGTTTTTCATGTCCAGTTATAGATACAAAGCCTTAAACTTCATTAAAGAGGTTAGAAGAGTTGGTCGAAGCATTTTTATTCTTAGCAATTGTCAATCTCTCTTAATTATTCTTTATTTGTACTACAATTATTGAGTGTTAGGTTTGTGATTAGAATTAGGATCTCTTTTCTCCTTAATTCTAGGGTGAAAATTAAGGGAAGTGAGGTCTAGTTCTAGTATTGTTTTAAGTGTTGGCCATTAAAACACTTGGGTATTAGTTTTGGTCTGAGTTAGGCCAAGAAAACTCAATTGTTGTAAAAGTTTGAGTTAAGCCTTGAAACACTCTTTTGGTTGTAATCAATCTTCTAAATAGATTGGTATGGGGTTTGAAAAATCCAAACTTAAGGATAAGTTAGGTGGAGACATAAGATTGATTTATAATTCAAACTCCTTAAATCTCTTGTGTTTTTGTGTTTGTTTTCCTATCCTTCCTCTTCTTAAACTTTGTTTATTGGAGCATCATCTTCTTAAACTCTTTTTATTTCACCAAAAATTCAAATAGCTCTATTCACCCCCCTCTAAGACCTTTTCAATTGGTATCAGAGCTTAAATTCTAGGTACTTTATTACTAGAATTAAGATCGTGGAGGAATGAATTTCTTAACTTCCAATCCCTTAGACCATTCTTTGATAAAAATGACTACCCTTGTTGGAAGTACAATATGGAGTTGTATCTAGATAGTTATCTCATTAGGCTTTGGGATGTAGTGCTTTAAGGATGGAGTCCTCCAACCGAAATGGTAGAAAATGCACAAATTCTTATAAATAGAGCTAGATGGGGTCAAAATGAAAAGTAAGATAACTACAAGAACAAATAGGCCATGACTATTCTCCTTGCTTCTATGTCTAGAGAAGAAGGTGGCAAAGTGCAACATTATATTTCGACTAAAGAGATTTGGGAGACTCTTGAGAACCACTATGAAGGAAATGTGGAAGTAAGGAGCAAGAAGGTGCAACTCCATATGTATAAATATGAGCTCTTTAAGATAAAGCCCCAAGAATACATCACCAAAATGACTAATAGATTAAATGCTCTTCTCACAACCTTGAGAAAGTTAGGGAAACACTACTCAAGAGAAGAAGTCAATACTAAGATCTTGAGAATGCTACCCAAAAAGGATTGGGAATCAAGGTAACCTTTATTGAAGAAGCTAATGATCTATCAAATCTCTCTACTGATATTCTTATAGGGAAGTTATTGACTCATAAGCTCACCTTGAAGCAAAAGGAGGAGGAGAAAGAGGAGAAAGAAGAAAAGAAAAAGGGGATAGCTCTAAAAGCAATCCAAGAGGATAGTGAAAAAGAAAGCCTTATGAACTCAAGTGATGGTGATGATGATGATAAGATTACTATGCTCACTACAGGGTTCAAAAAGCTCCTAAGAAGAAACAATTTCTCAAGACAAAGAGATAACGAGAAGAATGAAGGAAAAAGAGCCAAGGAAGTCACATGTTATGAGTGCAAAAAATCGGGTCACATAAGAAGTGAATGTCCAAGGCTCAAATTCAAGGGCAAAGTAACTAAAGAAAAGAGGAAAGCCTTCAGCGCCACTTAGGATGACTCATCCAATTCAAAAAAGAAAGAGGAGAACTAAGAGGTGGACAATCTATGCTTCACGGCTCTTAAAGATAAAGAGGTACCTTCTACTTCTAATTTTTCATATTGTAATGATGATGAACTTGATTGTGATGATGATGATGAGAGCTCTATTGTGAGCAAGCTTATCTTAAAATGTGAAAATTTAGTTTCTAAAAAAAAGTTTTACAAGCAAGAGCTTTTAAAAATTTCAAACAAATTCAAAGATTTGAAAGAAAAAATTTCTAAAGTAATTTCTTCAAATGAACAATTATCTAATGATTTGAGACCTTCAACTTCTTTGAAATGTGAGCTTGATAAGACTAAAGAAGAAAATTATTAGCTTTCCAAAAAAGTTTGAGAGCTAAAGAATTCTATTTCCATATTTCATAAAGGAAAATATGTTAGTATAGATGTGCCCAAGTGCCATTTCTTATAATATAAATGACATTGTACTTTTATCTTTATGGCAATAAAATATTCATTTACATAAATTGTTTTTTTATTTGAGTATCCTTAATCATGTTTCATCCAAGTCCATTTCTATATACCAAGCTAATGGAGTTTCTTTATGCAAGACTTACCACTTCCATTTGAGAAAAAACACTAAGAGAAAAAATAAGAGTGGCGCTCAATAGTTGAGTCTTCTTCATCTTCTTCTTTCTTCTAAGTGTTGTGAGTGTGTGAGTAAGAGATACAAGAGTTGTATTTCTTCATAAGTCCATTGTCATCATCTCTTATATAAGAGTTGTGCAAGTAAAAGCTACATCCATTAAAAGGAGGCAAGAAGTCCTACATCATCTAAGCAAGGAGAGGAGCTCTAGCAAGTTTTCGGGTCACCACAAAGGAGGAGCTTGTGGGTAAAGATTCTTTAAAACCTTGGAGTCATTCCGGTACCACTTATGTGTTTCAAGCTAGAGGCTTCACACTTGCGGAGCTAGGACCTTGTAGATTTGCATCAACCATTTTCTAAAACCTATCAAGTGCGCTGCCGACATTTGGAGTTTATAAGAGTTACTAAAATCTAGATTTAGGTCTCTTGCCATGCTTTGTGTTTTGGTTGTTTTGTGAATATTTGATTTATATTGTCTATAAAGAATGCAAGTAATTAGTTATATAAATTGAATGTGTTGTGATCTTGGTTGTTTGGAATTCTTGCCTTTCATGCAAGGGTTACACACTAGGAAATTTTTTTTTGAAATTTATCCTAACCGGTTTCATGACTGGGTTCATGCTCACACCACACTTCCAGTCCATTCTGGTGTATGTAATCCATTCCTTTCAAGTGGTATCAGAGCCTAAATCACATTATTTATATGCTAAAGGTTGTAATAATTACAAGAGTTATGATTATACTTGTTATTAGTTGCAAGAGTTGTGACTAAATATGCTTAAAAATACAAAGTACTGATCACGTTACTGTAGCAGTCCTATACATATACTGTAGCAAAATACTGTTCTTGTTACTGTAGCAAATAATGTTTACGGCACTATAGTAAAAGTACTGTTCAAAGTACTATAGCATAGACAGCATATATATATATATAAATATATTCTCTTGTTTATTTGACTTTGCAAATACATGATAATATGCAAGAGTTGTATTTTATTAAATATTTTCTTTTCATACATACAAGAAATGATCATGGACTTAGTTTACATCCTATGGTTTGTAATAATAATTAATTTTATTATTTTTGGTATGTAATTAGTGTTAATTACATAGATTTAGGATTTAAATTTTTATCTTGGTATGCCAAGGATTGAATGTAAATCATAAGAGTTGTGACTTGAAGCTTGAAGTGTTCAATATAGAGGCCTATTCAACCCTTTAGTGGCATGGATCAAGGCCCATGAAGATGGTGACAAAGGAGTCTCATAGAATAGTCTTAGGAAAGACACATGATCACTCATTATTTATGCATCCATTTTGCATGATCTATGTATATATGTGATATATATATTGTAACATGCTATATGCATATGTGATATGTATATATGAATAGATGTCATACCATGTATGTATGAGATATATACAATTGAAGCTGACTAATGTGCAAAGTGAGACCTTAATAATAAAGACCCGAAAATCTTCCAAACTAAATTTAGGTCTAGGCTCTCCATTAGAGCAATAACTTGCATGGTTTTAGACTTGTGTGCATTGGCTTTAGATACATAGGAGTGTATATAAGGCCCAAGAGATTCATATAGTGTTATTGTTAAACATAAGTTATTGTGGGTGTACGGATACACTATGGGCCAAGAATGACAAATAGGAGTACATGAGGTTTGTAGTGTTCAAATCCATACATTTCATTGATCCAATGGTATAGACCTAACTAATGCCAAAGGCCAAGAATGGTAATATGTACCTGAGGCCCGTAACATTAGGAGCCCGATTGATGGAACCTCACATGAAATGTGATGGACAAGAGTTGTCCATTTAATGAGAATTGTTATTCCAATAATGGCAATGTGTACTTGAGGGATATTAGTGTCCCATTAAGAACTCTATCACCTACTAGAAATCCATCTAATAAGGGATTTCTGTTTCCTTCTTTGGAAGTGTAGGATTCACCAAGTTAGTGGGAGGCCATTGTGATTAAAGACTAAATCTAATGTCAAAATAACAATGTCATATAACTAATTAATCTTATTACCTTTTGTAGAACTTGATAATATGAGACCATTAACCCACTCTCTATCATACTCGACAATAGTAGGCTCACAGGGCCAAACTTTATAGATTAGCTAAGGAATCTAAAAGTTGTTTTAGGTTCCAAAAAGATACTATATGTATTGGAACAAAACCTTCCTAGACCCCTTCCCGAAATGCTTCTCAAGAGGAGCATGACACTCTTAAAAAATTGAAGGATGATTATATGCAAGCACGTTGCATAATGTGGGCTTCCATGAGCACCGAAATCCATCAGTAATATGAGAAGTACACTAGTGCAAGGGAAATCTTGCTTCACCTATAAGAGTTGTTTAGTGAGACTAGTAGGACCGCTAAATATGAGATATCAAAGCGATTATTCCTGCTAAAATAAAGGAAGAAGAGGAAGTTGGAGCCCATATGAACTTTATGATTAGATTGATGGAGGAGCTAGAAAGTCTAGACTTCACAATGGACTTCTACCTCTAAGTGGATTCAATCCTTCAATCCCTTCCTGAATCTTTCAGGTAAACCTTTGCTAACTTCCATATGAACAAGATAGAGTGCACTCTTGCAAAGCTTTTGAACATACTTATAATGGCTCAAAAGGCTATCCAAGGGAGCAAAGGGAATGAGGTAGCACTTATTGCCACTTCTAGTGGGACTAAGAAGAAAGGCAATAAGAAAAAGAAAGGCAAAATAAGTGTTGTCAAGCCCACGGGTGGCATAGCTAAGAATAAGGGTATGGCCACTATGAGGGAAGAGCAAGCCAAAAGAAAGTATTTCTATTTCCAAGGTGAAGGATATTAGAAGAGGAATTGTCCTAAGTTCTTTGAGTCTCTCAAGACAAAGGGAAAGGGCAAGCAAAGAGAAGGTGAGACTTTCTCTAGTTTATTTACTTCTAAATGTTCTAAGAGCTCATCCAATGCACAGGTACTAGATACCGGTGCAAGTTCTCATATTTGTTCATCCTTACAGGATCTAGCAAATAAGAGAAGGTTGAGGCCCAATGAAGTGACCTTAAGACTTGGGAATGGAGAAAGTGTTGCAACCAAGGCTATAGGATCCACATCAATTGAATTATATAGTCACATTTTGTTATTGGATGATGTATTATATGTACCTAATGCCTATAAAAACATTGTCTCTATTTCTAGTTCAACTAGAAAGGGTTATGAATTCCACTTTTGTAGAGATGTATGTAAGATTAAATTTGGAAATGAATTGCTTGGCATGGGTTATTTAATACATGGTTTATATTATATTGATAATGTATCTAATAACAATAAGCCTCAAACTAATGTGAGTGATGTGAATGCGATGCTAATTGAGAATGCCTCTAACTCCAAATATCTATGGCACTTGAGATTATGTCATATTGCAGAGGATATGATCATGAATTTAGAAAAGATAGGAATCTTAAGCAATCTTGAATCTACATTCGATCCAACTTGTAAGGCTTATCTTTAAAGTAAGATGATTAGATCACTATTTATTAGACAAATGGCAAGAGTCAATAATGTGTTAGAGATCATACTTAGTGATGTATGTGGACCATTTAGTGAAATGGCTAGAGGTGGTTTATACTACTTTATAACCTTTATAGACGATCTATTAAGGTTTGGGCATTTGTTTCTTATGAAGAACAAAAGTGAATCCTTTGAAAAGTTCAAGGTCCAAGTGGAGAACCAAATTAAGAAAAATATTAAAACTTTAAGATCAGATCGAGGAGGTGAATACTTGAGTACCGAGTTCATTGAGTTCCTCAAGGAACTTGGCATTGCATTATAACTCACACCACCAGGAACACCTCAATTAAACGGTGTGTCCGAAAGGTAAAATCGTACTTTATTGGATATGGTACATTCCATGATGAGCTACACCGATCTTCTTATATCACTTTAGGGTTTTGCACTCCAAATGGCCTCCTATATCCTTAATTGTATTCCATCCAAGTCCATTTCTATGTCCTCTAAATAGCCTCCTATATCCTCCAAATGGCCTCATATGAGATATGGCATGGTAAGACACCAAGTTTTAAATATATTAATATTTAGGAATGCCCAACTTTTATTAAAAAACTAAAATCAAACAAGTTAGATGCAAAGTTGATTAAAGGAATATTTATTGGATATCCTAAAGATAGTTTAAGGTAATACTTTTATCCTCCTGCTGAATAAGTTATTATTATAAGCAGAGATGTTATATTCTTTATGAGAGAGTTTCTTAGGGAAGGTGGCAAAGGAAGGAAGATAATTTTTAGATAATGAGTCATTTAAAAAAGCCCAATAAATTGATCAAATGGATATTGATCAACTCAAAGAGCCTAATCTAATTGAGAATGTCATCATACCAACTACTGAAAGGTCTAGTAGGGTATCTCGTCCTCTAGAGAGATATGGTTTTCTCCATGATATGCAAGAATTACATGTTCATTAAGAAAGCATTCATGTTGATGATCCTACTACATATGAATAAGCTTTATATGATAAAGATTCTTTAAGATGGTTTGAGGCAATGAGAACTAAAATGGATTCTATGTATGCAAACCAAGTTTGGACACTTGTTGATCCTCCTGAGGGTATTATACCTATTGGGTGTAAATGGATCTTCTAGAGAAAGATTGGTGCAGACGGGAAGGTAGAGACCTATAAAGTTAGGCTTGTTGCGAAAGGGTTTTGCCAAAGGCAAGGGGTTGACTATGAGGAGACCTTCTCACCAGTAGGCATGCTTAAATCCATTCGAATTCTTCTTGCTATTGTCGTACACTATGATTATGCGGTTTGGCCAATGGATTTCAAGACCGCCTTCCTTAATGGTTATATTGAGGAAGATATTTTCATGAAGTAACCCAAGGGTTTTAAATTCAAGGAAAGCTCAAAAGTGTGCAAGCTTAATAGATTGATCTATGGTCTAAAGCAAGCTTCAATGAGTTAGAATCATTACTTTGATGAGGCTCTTTGTTCTTATAGTTTCATTGAGAATGAGGATGAGTCATGTGTTTACAAAAAGGTTAGTAGGAGCCAACTCACTTTTCTAGTCTTGTATATTGATAATATTCTACTCATTGATAATGATGTTAGTATGATGACCTCTATGAAAGTATGGCGTCTAAAACCTTCTCAACAAAAGACTTAGGGAAGGCTACCTATATTCTCGGGATTCGAGTCTATAGAAATAGATCGAAGAGAATAATAGATTTATCTCAAAGTCTTTACATGGAAAAGGTGTTGAGAGGTTCAACATGCTTGACTCCAAGAGGGGATTATTACCTTTTAGGCATAGTATCCACCTATCCAAGGAGATGTCGCCCAAGACACCTGAAGAAATGGCAGAGATGGCCAAAGTTCTTTATGCTTCGGCTATAAGAAGCCTAATGTATGCTATATTATATACTAGGTCAGACATTGCCTATGCCATTAGTGTGACTAGCAGGTTTCAATCCAACCTAAGTTTAGAGCATTGGGTGGCAGTTAAAACTATCCTTAAGTACTTGAGAAGTACTAAAGATTTAGTTTTGACTTATAGAGGAGGTGACTTATAGCTTACAGGTTTCACAGATTCTGACTTCCAGTCAAATGTGGATGATAGAAAGTCTATTTCTAAGTTTATCTTCACCTGTAATAGAGGTGCAGTAAGCTGAAAGAATTCTAAGCAAAGTATCGCTGCTGATTCTACTACAGAGGCCGAGTGCATAGCCGCATCAAATATTGCTAAGGAAGCTGTTTTGATTTGGAAGTTCATTATCAAACTAGGAGTTATTCCTTCCATTGAGTTGGTAGTTCCTCTCTTTTGCGACAATAATGGAGCCATCACTTTAGCAAAGGAATTGAGGTCTCACCAAAAATCTAAACATGTAGAAAGGCATTATCATATTATCAAAGAAATTATTAGAAAGGATGATGTGCTCATGCAAAAGGTAGCTTCAGTCAATAATGTGGCTGATCTACTGACTAAGGTGCTCACCTAGTTGAAGTTAGACCATCATCTTGAGAAGATGGGTCTTAGATATTATAGTAAATGGCATTAGTGTGAGTGGGAGATTGTTAGTATATATGTGCTCTAGTGCCTTTTCTTGTAATATAAATGACATTATACTTTTATTCCTATGGCAGTAAAATATTCATTTAAATAAAGTATTTATTTATTTGAGTATTTACCCTTTAACATTATGTTAAAAGAATAATGTAGGACTTCTTGCCTATTTTGGATGGATATAGCTTTCACTTGCACAACTCTTACACAAGGGATGATGACAATGGACTTATGAAGAAATATAACTCTTGTATCTCTCACTCACATACTCACAACACTCATAACACTTAGAAGAAAGAAGAAGAAGAAGAAGAAGACTCAACTCTTGAGCACCCACTTTTGTTTTTTCTCTTAGTGTTTTTTCTCAAATGGAAGTGGCAAGTCTTATGTAGAGAAACTCCACTAACTTGGTGTATGTATATATGTAAGAGACTAATTTTCATGTGTAGAGATTCTCCACTAACTCATGCTTGAGTGTAGGATAACCAATCTCATGCATGTGCTTACTTTTTCACTTTGAGTGTAAAATAAGCTACCTCATGCATGTACATATTGACCACTAACTTAAGATGCATGCTTATGAAACATCTCCATATTGTAAACCATGCAATCACATTGCATGTAAAGCTATGCTTATGTGGCCACCATGTCACATGATTAGGTGGCACTTCCTTAAGTAAGTGGGCTTAGGCTTGGGCCTATTTAACTCTTAAAGAGGGCCATCTCTACAACATCCACTAATTAGTCTTATGGGCATTATTTAACACTTAAATAAGTCCCATCTCTCTAATACACATAATTATCCATGACCATGCATCATCTATCAAGCTATATGTATATGGCCCATCTCATGGTCCATGTCCAAACTAGTATTGATGGCAAATATTAATTTGGTCCTTAAACTTAATATCACATATTAAATTAAGTCCAAATTAATATTTAATTAAATAATTAATTGTCCTAACCTTTGAATTAAATTTCGGGATATGCTAGATCCCCGTACATGCAAAAATTTAATTCAATTAATTTAATTAATTAATTAAACACTTTAATTAATAATTAAATTAATAATTATCATTGTAGATGCTACTCTTATATGTGTGACTTACTAGGTTTAACTCCAAATGGCAATGACAATAAATAATATTAACTCTTAATATTATTGGAAACTCTTTCCATGTTAAATATGAAAATTCCAATTAATCTTATTTAGTTTCTATAAGTCGTGAGTGACCCCTAACATAGATGTTACGACTACCCAATTAGAAATTAATGCTATCCACAGATTCACAAGAACCGTAAAACATAATTACCATGCACTTAATGTCCCTTCATTTTAAGATCCTGATATCAGCTAGAGTCATGGTCAGTCAAACTCTAATTGCCTCAATCATATGACCTCATCTTCAGTTCAATTCTCGATAAAACATAACTTCAACTAGAAATACTTTCTAGCACCGAAACTCTTTTCAGATAAGTCAAGTTTGATCTGGCTAGGTACTTATTCATCGAAAACAATTTAGATAGCATAGGATCTTATCCCAGTTCACTCTAGGTAATTAATTCTATCTCGGCCGATCACTCATCCCTACATATAACATACTGGAGCCACCACACGCCATATACCCATACATGGCTAGTACAAGTATGTAAATAGTAACAAACTCTAACCAACCATATGTGGATGACCATGTCACCTTAGGTCAAAGGACCATATGCACCATTATGTCCAAGATAGTGATTGTTAACAAATGTGAATTTCCATGCAATCACTTATCTTATGCCATAGTTCGATCCACCCATCACATGAGTATCCACACATATCTATTCTGATATCTCATATCAAGTAGCATGAGATTTACTATTTCCTACTATCGATATCACATATCGATCAAAGAAAATAGACAGAGATGATAGTTTATGGATTAATATTACCTATTTATTAATCCTATGACTATGAATATTTTATAGTATACGTACTAAAAGAATTTGTCACTCATATTATCAACTCTTGATAATAATTATCCAAGCAAGGAGAGAAGCTCTAGCAAGTTTTCAGTCACCACAAAAGAGAAGCTTGTGGGGAAAGATTCTTCAAAAGCTTAGAGTCATTTTCGGTGCCACTTATTTCAAGCTAGAGGCTTCATATTTAGGGAGCTAGGAGCTTGTAGATTTGCATCATCTATTTTTTAAAACCTATCAAGCATGCTACCAATATTTGGAGTTTGTAAGAGTTACTAAACTCAAGATTTAGGTCTCTTTCCATGCTTTGTGTTTTGGTTATTTTGAGAATCTTTAATTTATGTTATCTGTGAAGAATGCAAGCAATTAGTTATGTAAATTAAATATTTTGTGATCTTGGTTGTTTAGAATTCTTACCTTTCACGCAAGGGTTACACACTAGGAAAAATTTTTAAAATTTATCCGAATCGGTTTCATGCTCACACCACGCTTCTGCTCCGTTCCGGTGTGTGTAATCGATTCCTTTCAAAAGAAACACTTGACACTCTCTTAACTTCTCAAAAATTCCATAGTAATACCCATATAATTGGATATGAATATGGAGCATCGTCATAATTATCCTCTCAAAATAGGTTTATGAAAGCTAACTATAATTCATCACATTCTCCTAGTAGTAGTGCCAAGACTCAAGCCACATTGGCTAAAGAGTCTTATATGTCTAGAGCCAAGTATTTTAAGACTTATCCTTTTATTGCTTAAAGGTCTAAGGCACAAGCCAAAAGGCCTCAACCAAAGCATGCCTTTATGTACACAAAGAAGCACACACCCCCTTGCACGCTTGTGAATGTAAATCTCATGTGCATTCAAAAGTTCATATACCTACTAGAAGATATACACAACACTCTCAAGGTCACTATAGAACCAATGTGCTTAGTAGAGAACCTATGCAATTTTTAAATGTTAAATACTTATATACATCTAAGCTCAATAGATTTGCAAATGTGAAATGTTTTTATCATATGACTCTTAGGCATACTAGCAATGTATGCTATTATAGAAGATTGCATTTATAACTATTTCCTTTGGATTACCATGAGGCTAATCAACCTAGACCAATTAAGGTTTGGGTTCGAAAGAATGTTTAATTTGTTGTTGTGTAGGTGTGCTTGAAATCTACTAAAAGTAAAAGTTAGTTGTACCTAGATCATTGATGCTCAAGCCATATGATGGGAGATAAAGACCAATTCACTTCTCTTAAGGCTAAAGATGGAGGTAGTGTTACTTTTGGAGATAATGCCTAAGGGAAGATTATAGGAATTGGGAAGATAGGTAACCCAAAAACCCACTCTATTCATCATGTTTTGTTTATTGATGGTTTGAAACATAACTTGCTTAGTATTAGCCAACTATATGACATGGGAAATAAGGCTACTTTCTACCCTAAAAATTGCTTTGTTAGTAGACTTGATAATGAAAAAGTAGTTTTTAGTGGTGAAAGAGTAGACAATGTCTATATTATTGACTTGAACAAAATGGATAATAAAGAACATAAATGTTTGATGTCTATTTCTCATGATACATGGACTTGGTATAGAAGGTTAGGACATGCTAATTTTAAATTGATCGATGAACTTAGAAAAAGTGAACTTGTGGATGGATTATCTAAACTCAAGTTCATTAAAGACAAGATTTATGATACTTGTCAAAAAGAAAAGCAAACTAAGTCTTCTTTCAAACTTAAAAATAGAGTGTCTACCTCTAGACCACTTGAGCTAATACATATGGACTTATTTGGACCTACTAGAATAGCTAGCTTAGGTGGAATATAATATACATTTATCCTTATTGATGATTACTCTAGATTTACTTAGGTTGTTTTCTAGCTCATAAAAATCATGCCTTTGATGCTTTTAAAAGCTTTGCAAAGAGAGTTAAAAAAGAAAAAAGCTTTTGTATAACAAGTATTATAAGTGATCATGGAACTGAATTTGAAAATGAATTTTTTTAATTCCTTTTGCAATGAAAATGGTATGTCTCATAACTATTCTTCTCCTAGAACTCCTCAACAAAATAGAGTAGTTTAGAAGGAGAATAAAAATTTGGTAGAAATAGCTAGAACCATGCTCTATGAGTTTAATTTTACCATTGTACTTTTAGGCGGAAGTCGTTAATAGCGCTTGCTATATTTCAAATCATGTTTTTTAAAAGACTAATCTTAAATAAAACTTTTTATGAGCTATAGAATAATAAAAAGCCTAAGATTTCACATCTTAGAGTATTTGGATACAAATGTTTTATATTAAACACTAAGGAAAACCTTAGAAAATTTGATTCAAAAGCCGATGAAGGTATTTTCGTAGGCTATTCCACCTTTAGCAAAGCTTATAGAGTCTTTAACAAAATAACTTTAGTGGTTGAAGAGTCCATGCACATTGTATTTGATGAATCTAACCCACTAGATTCGAAAAAGGATCTTGTTGTTGTTGATTACTTTGTAGGTGACTTCATGGATATGAACTTAGATGACAATGATGCCTCAAAACCATTGGAGATAGAGGAACCTACAAAAGAGGGAGTTCAAGAAGCATCCCCACCAAAGATAGATCTTTCAAAAGATTGGCACTATAAGAAGGATCATCCTAAAGAGCTAATCTTAGGAGAAACTTTAAAAGGGGTAACTATTAGATCTTCCTTTAGACCTTTAGTTAACCTTACTTTTATTTCTCAAATTGAGTCGAAGTCTACTAATGAAACTTTGGAAGATGAATGTTGGGTACTTGCTATGCAAAAGGAACTTAACTATTTGAGAGAAATAAGGTTTAGAACTTAGTTCTTAAACCTAAAAATTATCCTATTATTAGTACTAAATGGGTTTATAAAAATAAAGTAAATGAACAAGGTGTTATTACTAAGAATAAGGCAAGATTAGTGGCCAAAGGTTATAATCAAGAAGAAGGTATTGATTATGATAAAACTTTTGTCCATATTGTAAGGTTAGAGGCCATTAGGATGTTACTTGCATTTGCATCATGATGAGTGTGAAAAATACTTATTTTAAGCACTCTATTTTATTGCATCTTAGGCTTAGTAGTTGCATTGTTAGTTAGTTTCTTAGTTAATTTAGTTTGTTTTGTTATTTTGTCGTAATTAGTAGGATTTAGTTGTTTTTAGATAATTTCTTTTGTATTTTTTTTTGTAGGATGCATTGGGATGAAGATTGGATCAATCCTTGAAGTTTGGATAGGCTAAAGACTCAAGATAAAGACTTATCTACGTTGGGGATGATCATGGCCGTGCTTGTTTATTGCATAGTTGTGCCTGAGAGTTGTTTATGCCAAGTTATAGGGTGGCACGGCCTTGCCAAAATTGAGCACGGTCGTGCCAGACACAAAGATCAGCAACAAGTTATTTCTTGTGCACCCATGCCTGATTTATGTGATAGCCCACGAGATGATAATTTTCAGCTAAAGATTAGATAGAAAGGGACTTATCTCTTATCCATTGATTAGATAGAGTTTGAGAGGGGTTAGATTACCTTTTTCACTAGGTCTTTAGGTCTATAAATAGGACCATTTCATGTTTATTTAAGGGTTGTTCTTATTTTTGGATTCCACTCTTGTTCATGTTTTTATTCTAGTTTCTATTTTCAGAATACATTTTCATTTGTTTAGTTCATAGTAGAAGTGATACTTGGCTTGAAGTTAGAAGAGCAAGGCTTCTTGACATCATTGAAAAGGGGTTTTTCTTGTATCATTCTTTTAATTATTTAATTATGTTCAGATTTGTTTTCATTTCTTGTTTATTTTCTTTTCTCTTTAATATGAGTAGCTAGATCTTTTCTGGGATTCTTATTCTAAATTGACCATGTGCTTATTGTGATTATGTTAGGTTGCTAGAATTAATTCATTGGTTGTTATTGTGCTTGATGTCATTTGAGGACTGATCAACCTAAAATTGAATTGACACTATGGGCTTAATCGAGAGATAGGTTCTGTAGGATATGGCAATGACCTATTAGTTGCTTAGTTAGTTGAGAGACAATTAAGTGAATCAATATTGATTAAAGGTTGTGTTTAAAATTGGAATTAAAAGGCATTAGGTTGGTAAGAGCCGGTTAACTTAGTGTTGATTAATCTTCAATTAATTATAGGTTTATCTAAGAGGAAAATCTATAGTTTCTAAGATCCCTTCAAAATGAATTAGAACTAGTGTAGACCTGGTTGTGTAATCAATCCATTGAAATGTTCAATTGAGAATAAGGAACCCTAGCTTTTAAAATTTGCATTAAATTTATGTTTTTACTTTTCTTAATTTAGTTTCTTTGAAATTCCAAACTCTATTTCATTGTCTAAACAATCAAACATTGTGAGTACTACATTATTCAACTTCAAATCTCTGAGGGACGATATCTTTATTTACTACTTGATACGATTTTATACGCTTGCGGATTAGTACACATCAAGTTTTTGGCGACGTTGCCAGGGATTTGGCAAAGATTGATATTGTAAGAAAATTGTGTTACTTGATTTAGATGTTATTTTTAATTTTTGTTTTAATTATGGTATTGCAGGAATTTATGTTGGTTGATGCACACATGAAGTGCAAGCAAACAAGGACTTGAATTGATACCACTTGATTTGGAGTTAGAAAAGACAATTCGTGAGAAAAAGAGACAAACAGTCATATCAAAACACTCACCAAGCAAAATGGACGCAAGGGACTTAGAGAATGACCCGCCGAGGTAATAAGTTCTTTAAAATCTTCAGAATGGTCAGAGAACCATGTGAGATTTTATGAGTCCTAATATGCAAGGTGATCAGACACCAATTGTGAGGCCAGTGGTAGCAGCAAACAACTTTGAGATCAAGCCAGCTATGATCTAGATGATCCAGAATTCACCATTCAATAGGCTACCACATAAAGATCCATTTAGTCATATGTCTAGATTCTTGGAGTACTGTTCTACTTTCAAGATGAATGGAGTACAGCCTGATGCAATCCGGTTGATTCTCTTTCCATTTTTCCTAATGGATAGAGTAAAGAGATGGTTTACAAGTTTGCCACCCAACTCCATCAACACTTGGCAAGAGCTCTACATAGCCTTTTTCAACAAATACTTGCCACCAGCAAAAGTAATGAGGATTAGAAATGAGATTAATTCTTTCTTTCAAAGAGATGATGAAACATTCTACGAATGCTGGGAAAGATTCAAAGACCTTCAAAAGCAGTGTCCATCTCAGTTGATTCCTTCATGGGATTTGGTGCAGTCATTTTATAAAGGAGTCAATCATGCAGTTAGAGTCAACATTGATGCAGCAGCTGGAGGTACTATCATGTCAAAGATGCCAAAAAATGCCTTGGATCTCTTTGAAGAAATGGCCAATACACAGAGTTTGTAGTCTAATGAGAGGACCATTACAAAGAAGGCTGGAGCAATAGAAGTGGATAGTTTAACTATGTTGAATACAAAGCTTGATGCTTTGACAAAAAGGATGGACAAGGTAAATGTGAATGCAGTATCTACATTGTCTTCCTTATGTGAACTATGTCAAGGAGGTCATCCTACCATAGAATGTCAAATGATGCAAGGGATGACTATAGAGGTTGTTAACTATGTAGGCAACTTCAAAGGACCTCAAAACTAAGTCTATGGTAATACCTATAATCCAAGTTGGAGGAACCATCCAAATCTCTCTTAGGGTAATCAAGGAAACAACCAGTGGAGACCACAAGTACCACCAGGATTTGGAGGATAGAATGTGCAGCAACCTCAACTTCAATTTCAACAAGATAAAGGTTCATCCTCTAGAAGTTCAATGGAGAGCAAGATGGAGAAATTCATGGATGTGATGTCATTAAAGATGAGCTAGCAAGATGAAGCTCAAAAGAGAATGGAGCAGATGATTTGAAATCCTTCTTCTTCTATTCATAATCTAGAAGTGCAAATGGGGCAGCTAGCAAATTCCTTAGCAACAAGGAATCAAGGTGCATTACCAAGCAATACAGAGAAGAATCCAAAAGAGTAAGTACGGAGATTCAAACCCCTAAAGCAACAATGGAGTACGAAGAAAAGAAGAATGAAGGAGAGAAAGAACAGGATGATGAAAAGGTTGAGATACCAAAAGAACCAGAAGTGAAGGAAGAGAATAAAAAAAAAGCTAAGCAGAAAGCACCACCAATTCAACCTTATGAAGCTCCAGTACCATATCCATAAAGGTTGAAGAAAAAGGAGCATGACCAGCAGTTTGTAAAGTTTTTAGAAAGATTCAAAACACTCCATATCAATATGCCTTTGGTAGAATGTTTAGCTCAGATGCCGAAGTATGCAAAGTTCTTGAAGGAGCTGATTTTTAACAAAAAAAAAGTTGCAAGAGTTCGAGACAGTCACACTTACAAAAGAGTGTAGTGCAATAATATCAAACAAACTTCATTTAAAAAGGAAGCAACTAGGGAGTTTTACTATTCTATGTTCTGTGGGAAATTTGTCATTTCAAAAATCTTTATGTGATTCAGGTGCTTCTATTAATCTTATGCCTTTGTCCATTTATAGGAAATTGGGACTTAGAGAAGCAAGACCAACAAACATTTGTCTACAATTGGCAAATAGGACAGTAAAAGAACTAGAAGCAATAGTGGAAGATGTGCTAGTAAAAGCTGGAAAGTTTATTTTTCCAGTGGACTTCGTCGTTCTTGACTTTAAGGAAGATGAAGACGTCCTTTTGATTATTGGTATGCCTTTCCTCTACACTACTAAGGCAATCATTGACGTATATGATGGAACTTTGACTCTAAGAGTAGGCAAGGAAAGTTGTAAGTTCAACATCTATCAAGGTATGAAACATTCTTCTGAAAGTGATTTATGCTTTAGAATTGATGTTGTGGATGAATGTGTGATTGAAGTCCAACGAAGGAGGTTGGCAAATTGTGATGAATTGGAGTATATTGAGAAGTGTATGCAGGTACAAACCTCCCAAGATGAAGATTACCTTAAACACCAAACTTCTTTTTCCCAAATACAATTACCAAATACTGAACCTACACCACCATCAACCATAAAACCACCAAATGTAGAATTGAAACCCTTACGTCAACATTTGAGGTGTACTTTTCTTAGAGAGAACCAAACTTTACCTGTGATCATATCCTCTAAACTCACCCAAGACCAGGAGGAATTGCTTGTAAGGATGCTCAAGAAGAGAATAAGAGCAATTGGTTGGCAAATTTCAGATATAAGGGGGATCAGTCCATCTTATTGCATGCATAAAATTCTAATGGAAGATGGATACAAGCCAACCATTGAAAGGCAAAGGAGGCTCAATCCAAATATATAAGAAGTGGTAAAGAAAGAGGTGGTTAAGCTATTAGATGCTGGAATTATTTACCTAATCTCAGATAGTTCATGGGTAAGTCTTATCCAGTGTGTTCCAAAAAAAGGAGGAATGATTGTGATGGAAAATGAAGAGGGTAAGCAGATCTCTACAAGAGTAGTGACTGGATGGAGAGTGTGCATTGACTATAGGAAGTTGAATTCAGCTACTAGAAATGATCACTTTCCACTGCCATTTATTGATCAGATGTTGGAGAGGATAGCAGGACATGCCTTCTACTGTTTCTTAGATGGTTATTCGGGCTACAATCAGATAATAATCGCTCTAGAAGATCAAGAGAAAACAATACTCATATGTCCCTATGGCACATTTGCTTATAGAAGAATGCCATTTGGATTGTGTAATGCTCCAGCAACATTTCAAAGATGCATGATGGCCATATTCTCAAACTTGGTAGAAGAAATTATAGACGTGTTCATGGATGATTTCTCAATCTATGGAAGCATATTTGAAGGATGCTTGGAAAACTTACAGCAAGTTCTTACAAGGTGTGAAGAGACAAACTTGGTACTGAATTGGGAGAAGTGTCATTTTATGGTAGAGGAAGGAATCATCCTGGGGCATAAAATTTCAGCACAAGGTATTAAAGTGGACAAAGTAAAGGTGGAGACCATTGAAAAACTTCAATGCCCAACGAATGTCAAAGGAATTCAAAGTTTCTTAGGCCACGCAGGATTCTATCGGCAGTTTATCCAGGATTTTTCAAAAATCTCTAAACCCTTTTGTAAGTTACTTGAGAAAGATTCTCCTTTTGACTTTACTGATGAATGTAAATTGTCTTTTGATAGGTTAAAAGAAGCATTGATATCAGCCCTTATAGTTGTATCACCTGATTGGAATCTTCCATTTGAACTAATGTGTGATGCAAGTGATCATGCAATAGGAGTTGTACTTGGCCAAAGGAAGGAGAATAAACTTTATGTCATCTACTATGCAAGTCAAACTTTGAATGATGCACAACTCAACTATGCCATAACCAAGAAGGAGATGCTAGCAGTAATTTTTGCTTTTAATAAATTTCAATCTTACTTACTTGGTTATAAAGTTATTGTGTATACAGATCATGCAGCATTAGAGTACCTCTTGAACAAAAAGGACTCAAAGCCAAGGCTCATACGATGGGTATTGCTTTTACAAGAGTTCAACATTGAAATTAAAGATAAGAAAGGATTAAAGAATGTAGTAGATGATCATCTCTCAAGATTAGAGTTGGAACAAGATGGAGAGGAGAAGAAAGAACCAATCCAGGAGCTATTTTCAGATGAGATGTTGTTAGCAATCCAAAGTCTAAACACTCTATGGTTCGCAGATGTAGCAAATTTTATCTCGAGTGGGAAGCTCCCAGAAGAATTTAATAGTCAACAGAGGAAGAAGCTTATCTATGATTCCAAGTATTATTTGTGGGATGATCCATACCTCTGGAAGCTATGCAATGATGGAATGATAAGAAGATGTGTAGGAGAAGAAGAGGCTGGTTCAATTGTGCAACATTTCCATGGGATGATCAATGGTGGTCATTTTGGTCCATATAGAACTGTTGCAAAGATTCTTGAAGCAGGATTCTTTTGGCCTACACTCTTTCATGATGCTAGAAAGTTTTTACTCAGTTGTGATACATGTCAAAGGAGTGGCAACATTTCCAACAAGGATGAAATGCTCCAATCAAAAATTCTTAAAGTAGAGATATTTGATGTATGGGGTATAGATTTCATGGGGCCATTTCCTATTTCAGATGGAAACAAATGCATACTTGTTTGTGTGGATTATGTATCCAAGTACGTGGAAGCTCAAGCATGTGCAGTGAATGATGTAAAAGTAGTTTGTAAATTTTTGCAAAGACTTTTTACTAGGTTTGGGATGCCTCGAGCTATCATAAGCCAATTCATTTGGGACCTTGCAGATCTAATCTTTTTCCTATTCAAAATTAACCCTTAAGAATCAATTGTTAATAGCCCATAAAGATGACTAACTCAGAGAAAATTCCTAAATTAAAAACAAGAAAAGAATTGAAAAAAAATTCACTTAACAAAATGAATAAAGTTCTAAGAAAATACCACAAAATACATGTGCCACCAAGAAACTTTGATTTTGTTTTCAGCCACCAAGGAACACAAATTCAAAATAGCTTTAAAGTTAAGACAAGAGGAATTCAAAACAATTCACTCATTGGTTCTCTTCAGATTTGCTTACCCTTATCTTCCTTTAGTAAACTCTTTTCTTGGGTTTTATTTCATCCTACACGTAAAGAATCTAATGAAACTAACTCTAAAGACTAAGAACTCTTAAGGTACACTTAAGCTGAAGTTTCCAGCCTGTTTAGTTTTATTTTTTTTTAACAATTCAATTTTCTATCTAATTCCAAGCTCAAGACTACTCAAAATTATACATGCAT